>JACEGR010003422.1:0-105350 GCA_014170235.1 Listronotus bonariensis
AATGAAGCAATTATCCCTTACTGCTGGAAAACAAAAGGACAAGTTATATATTGTTAAAATTCAATCTTAAATAACTATATGATTTTTAGACTAATTTTAATTATCTTTTCGTCTAGTGGAAGCCTTTTCCATTAAGATAATTATTTAATATGGGTATTGCAAAAAGTTTTATTGGATTAGGTGTTATACAGGCAAAAGCCAAATGTTGCATTTTGACCCAAATTTTTAAACACCCTGTGAAATAATTTAACGTCACAATTTTTTACTGGCATATTGGATTTTCAAGACGCATCTTTACTTAACATTTTTTTTTTATTTATATTAATACCTTTATTCTAAAAAACCTTAGTTTTAAAAAAGACAATGAAATTTGTGTTATTTATTAGTTTGGTAAATTGGTTACGTATGTTTTCAAATCAGTAATCAGATTTTTGTTATCTCTTAATATATGCAGGGTAGGACAAAAAGTGTGATTTCAAAAAATAAACAACCTGTATATTATATTATATCACAAGTAACAAGATCTTTTAAAGCCCTTTGAAAACATATTTCATTTTATATACATATTTATTTTTATTAGTTTCGGAAATATGACCATCCAAATCTTAAGTTTACCGTTTACCCAATATGTTAGCATTATAGCGTATATTACGACCATATAATTAAATTGCATTGTTTTTTTTTAATTGTATTTTCTTTTAGAATGAAGATACCGACATAAAAAAAGAAATGTTAAGAAAGATTGGGCTTAAAGTCCAACTCCACTAGCAAAAAATTCTAAGATAAGATATATTCCACAGGGTGTTCGAAAATTTGGGTCAAAATGCATCATTTGGCTCATTCCTGTATACCACTTAATTCTATAAAACCTTTTACAATCCCCATATTAAATAATAATTTTGATCAAAGGAGCTACAACTAAACTAAAAGTTAATTGAAATTGGTCAAAAAAAAGACAAAAAGTTATTAAGGATTAAATTTGAGCCAAATTTTGTAGGCCGGTTTTTTTTGTCGAGGAGTGTATTATTATTGTTATTCTTTTGTATATAAAGCTTGCCTCATCTAACATACAAAAACAGTTGGGTTTTTAAACAAGAGTTTATTACTTTTAAGCAGTGTCCATTTTTGCTCTGCCCTACCCTGTACATCCTTAGACTTTTTAATAAAATTGACATCTGCTAATATACTGTTCGCTCAACCAGTCTAGCTCGAACAAAAGAATGCGGACGAAAAATGTGTTGTTGTCCTAATTTATTTTAAACTATTTTATTTCAATATTTAAAATTTGCTTAAGGTACCTGTTTTAGTTTTGTGATTCTTGTTATTTTGGATTCCTTAAAGTGATTTTATTTTATTGCATATTACATAATTTTCTTTTAAAAACCAAATGTATATCGCCCCAACATAGTCCTACGCTCTCAATAGTTTGGCAACAATGCCTTTCTGCAAACAGAAAGCCTTTTACTGATTGGTGGCCGTCGAGACGAGCCTCCAAAGCATCGACAAATGATATTCGAGGATTTTGATTCGATCCCCTGTCCCTTCAGGCATCCTAGTTGCATACTCGGTGGGCAAACAATAGTTTGGGATCACACACCAACTTTTATAAAGAAAAACAAATGGACAATTTACAAATAAAAAGGTGGTTAATTTTTTGCACACTTAATGAATCACACTGTATACCGGGTGTTAACTAATTTATTAGAAATTCATAACTCCTAAAGTATTAGACATATCAAAATAAGACTTACAGGTAAATGGTATAGAAAGGGGAGAGTTTTTGCATATTTTTACTTTTTGATAACTTCCGAATAAACTGCAAAAACTTCGATTTTGAATCATTAAATGGAACACCCTGTATAGTTTTATTATTACTGGATTTCTAACACAATTTTAAATAAGAATGTGACATGTATGAAAGTTTACTTCTAACTTTATACTTTGGAGTCATTTTTTATATTGCATCTAGGTGGCCATGATCGACGCAAATAATGAATACGAATACCGGAAAGAGGAAGAAAAAAGTATTCGAATACTCGGTATTTACGAACACCCGGAATCGGTATTTGAATACTGAAAAAAAGTATTCGAATACTAGAACAAAAAGGTCCTTACTTTATTTTTCCCTACTTTTTGTTCCCTTTTGGTATTCTACTGGTGACAATTTTGGTTTTCGAATACTCGGAACGCCGGTATTCAAATAATTTTAAAAAGTATTCGTCGAATACTACAAAAGTATTCGCATACAGAATTCCGAATACCAACTAAACACAGAAAATGTATTCGAATAATATTCGTATTCCAGCAAAATGTATTCTGAATACTATGCAGAATACTGAGTATTCGAATACGACCCAACTCTAGCCATATATTATAAAATCAAAAATCTATTTACAATCGGTGATAAAATATAGGACTAAAACAAGTTGACATGGTCACATTTTTATGTCTAACTATTATTTTACAAATGGCAATCCATTTTAGAAAAGCACATTTAAAAAAATTACTAATTTAACCATATTGTTTTGTCCAGCTTCTCAAACAGCCTATTTTTTAATATTCAGTTTTTTTAAAATAAAAACTTAATAAAATCATCCTTTTCCAACTTTTTAATTTAATTTTTTAATTCATAATTTATAGTATCAGTTTTTAAACAACTATAAAAATAAATTTCTATTTTAAATCGCAATAAACTTGGTATTAAATTTTTATTCCATTTGGATTAGAAATTAAATACTTTAAAGCTACAAAAACTTAATAAACTTTAAAAATGCAGTCATTATCGCAATTTTTGTGCAATTAAAATATCTTAGGTTTTGTAAGTTGCTTAAGTGTAATTTAAATTAAGGTTTTTATTACTGCACGATCTTTGTACTTTGTATGACGTAACCAGATTTAAGTTTAATTTTATTGCCACTTTTAGTTATTAATTTTTATGTCTTTGTATCATTGTAAATATAAAAGGACATAATGCTTAATGGTTAAGTTTAGCCGCCCAATTGGAAATATTTGTTTTATGTTATTTTACATTTATTGAGATTTTTTAATTTACTTTCAAGCAGATTATATGGGCACATATAAGCGGTTTTGTCAAACTTCTAAAAAGCGTATTTTTTTCATTCAATTAGATAAAAATATAAAGTATGCTTACTTTTTGTTTTAATTGTCTTATGTATACTACACAGTGCATATCTTTAATATCTCCCTATTTTTTTTAAACAAATCACTTTGAAAAATTAAAAGTTTGGAATATGAAATTGATGCCATAAATACTATATATAAGAGTGAAATTTACAGATTAAAAGTTTCAAGATGGCGGCTGGTTGCCATCTTGGGAAAAAATAACTATAAAGGGGGGTCTTGTAACACATCATTTAAAAACTCCTGACGAGTACTATGTAACTTCAGAACCTTCACCCAATACAAAATGGCGGCACGGATTTAGATGGCCATATTTCCAAAACTAATTTAGTTGCACTAATGTTTTTGAATGATGATATAATACACAGGGTACTTTATTAAAAATATATAAACTTTTATTTCTACCCTCTATACCTATTATCATCAGTATGACCATTATAAAGATTTTATAAGAGCTTTAAGAAATTACAATAGGTACATTTATCATTATTAGTTTCGGAAATATGGCCATCCAAATCAGGTATTTAAGTAATTTTTAAAGGACTGCCATTTTGTACTAGGTAATGATAGATGAAACCTTATATTCTAGTGTTACAGAAATACCAGTAAGTAGCTTTAAAATTTCTTCCTTTAAATTTCACGCCAAAATTATGCATTAATTTAATATCCCAAAGTTTTATTTTTTCAATTGATTAATTTAAAAATTAAAGGTTTTATAATAAATATTTACTTTAATTCTTAATATTCTTTTTATTATTTTTAATTTTATTCAGAATTCAATTTATGCTTTAAAGCAATAAAAATTGAATAGGCTTTAAAAATGCACTAAATATCGCAATGTTCAAGCAATTAAAATGTGTTTAGTTTGGGAAGTTGTTTATTAAATTAACATGCTTAATTTATATTAAAGTTTTCATTACTGCACGAGCTTTTTACCTCGTATGGCGATGGCGTAACGAAATTTGTGTTATATTTAATTACCTTTTCCGGCGACTAAATTTTATTTCTTTTAATTTCTGAAAACATAAAACGACATAATGTCTAAACGATAATTTTTACTGTGTTGATCAACGAAAGAAAAGATTAAAAAATTAATTTTAAAGTTTTCCTCACATATATCTTTATTACATTATTGTACAAAAAAGGTGTCATAGTTTTAAATACCTTTGAATTTGAATAAATAAATTGGTATAGGTTTCAAAACAGCTTAATACCAGGGTAAAGGCAAGTTTCTTCAGGATCTGGGTTGACGACAAGGTTAGGAACCTAAATTATTAAACTTTAGTTTTTTTTGTTATTTTAGTGACGTCATTAGCTGTCAGATTTCAGTATTATCCAGCTATTTTTAAAAAAAGTAGAAAAGAATAAATTAAGCGATTTTATGAGAAATTATTACAGAAAATTATTGGGGTATTATGGGGAATCATTGGGGCATTTTGGGGAATTATTGAAGAATTATGGGAAAATATTGGTCGGTCTGGGGAAGTATACTTTCCCAAAGAGAATTCATTTTTTAAATTCGGGAAAGTGGTTTCCTTCTAGGCATAAAGTGTCTTTTCGTGCACTTGTTACAGTAAACTAATATTATACTTTTATATTAGCATTTATTGTCACAACAACAAAAGATAATACCATAAGAAATAGGGATTATCTCTAAACTAACAAATTAACTTAACTTGAAGTAAGTGTTTACAAAATTTAGAAAAATAAATAAATAAAATATAATATGTATGCATGTTCGCGTTTTAAGCAGCGACTTTTGTATAGGGACGTAAGTTTGTAAAGTCTACAGAAATAGTTAGTTAATGTAATTTAAATTTGATAAATTGGCGATTCCGCTAATGACGAAAATGTTATCATATTACATTACACAGGCCCACAAAATAAAAAAGTGGTATGTGCTGGGTATTAGACAAAGATTTTCTTAGATATTTTTGCCGCTGAACATGAATCTGAAGTCAGAACTAAATCAATCTGCAAAAAACGAATTGCGGGGGCCAAAGGGGCACGTAGCATTTTTTTTTGAAAGGGGGATATGCGGCATCTCATTTTAAAGGCCCTTTGATAATCTATTTAACGCCAATTCGTTTTTTAAAAATAGCACAGCTGTTTCAGACTTACAACCATTTGAAATTTGGCTTAAATAATATACAAACAGTGCGGTTTTAATGGTATTGGCTTGTAAGTCTGGAACCGCTGCTGGGCCGATTTTCAAAAACAAAGTGGCGTTAAATAAAGTATTAAAGAGCCTCATTAAGGGAGCTATGTAGCACCTAATTTTAATGAGGTGCTACATAACCTCCCTTTTAATAAAATCAAATTCTAGTGCCGCCTTGGCCCCTGCAATTTGTTTTTTGCAGTTTCACCCATAGTTTTGACTTCAGATTCGTGTTCAGCGGCAAAAAATATGTCAGAAAATCTTTCTTCGATACCCAGCACAAATCATTTTTTATTTTGTGGGCCTGTGTTATTAAAATCGTTGCCGTCGAATAAAAAAGCACAAGGACTGTTGCTACACTCATATTGTTTTTATTTTTTTATATAAAAACACCGTTGCGTTGGTATCTTGCTAAAGGGCAAACATCAATGCTTAAAGTTATTACGACAGTCTCTTCGCGATCTTCAAGTTGTGCGGTTACATTTCCTAGGAGGCTACATAGCGTCCCTGTGTAGGCAGCTGAAGGACTTGTATGGGCGTTTCTGTGCCCTTGGGGATCAAGAAAAGACTCACGATTAATTGATAGCATCTTCTGGAACTAAGCGCTATGAGTGAAGATTCCTTAAAACCTGATGTTTTTATGTTAGCGGTGTGCACGTGTTTTCGTAACGGCCGAGGACGGTGGCGCCCTTTACTGGAAGCGTTAGTGACAGTGAAGGTTATGCACAATACCAGTAGCAGTTTTTGGATTGACAGCTACAATTTATGCATTGAATCGATTATTATTTCGTATCGAACAAAAGTAAATATTTGAATAATTTGAACCGGAATTTCTGGGAGCGGAAAGCTTGACCATCCAGATTTTCCACGTACAAAGCCTTGGAAAGCATAGTCCGGAAGGGGAGAGCTGGTTAAACGTCTTGCAACGGGAACAACAGCAGAGAAAGCAAAGCAAACCTATCACGACGGAGTAGCACCTGCGCTCGTAAGGGGTGAAAACTATTTAAAATAATATATTTAAGTTGTTGTAATTGTATCATTGAGCAAAAAATATTGTTAAGTATAAAATTTTTACCGATGTCAAACATTATTGTAAATAAATTTTCTAAATAACGACATGCTCAAAAATGAAAAATAAAAATTGTGTAATCAACAAAAATATTCAAAAAACAATGTCTATGACTCATTTAAATAAAAAGAAAAGGTTCTGTTACGACAGGAGTAGGATTATTTTTTGTTAGTCAGTTTATTGTAATCTTTCGTAGCTCAATAGATAAAGTTTGTTTAATAAAAAAACTCTGAATTTAAATATTAGCACTGCTGTAAAAACCGAGTGCTAAGAAAATTGCGATTTCTCAATCAGCTTTAACACGCGAATAAGCATACAGGCATTTAAATCGCGTCCTCGTCGCTGTTTCACCGACCTATGTGCAAAGGCCCTTAAAGTTTAAAACACCTTTTGATTCTACAATGGTAAGCATTGTTGAGACTTTACAAAAAAGATAATAATTTCAATAATAATTAGTTCTATAAAAGGCGCTACTTGGTCACCTAAAACTGTAAATGTTTGTTTTTAATTCATTTGAATATTTTAGATTCCATTTTCATGAAAGAGTAATTGTCAATTTATGGGGGTCCTAAGAAAAACTAATTAAAGCGCGGAACTCTGCTTCATTTCCAGGACTTAAACAAAGAATAAATTTAAATCCAAATTAAAAGCAGCGCTTTGTAAAACAATTCAGTAATAGCCTAATAATAATAAATGTTAAAAAAGGTTTTAATGAAATTTACATTTAATGCTTTGTGCTTCTGAAATTGTCAAGATTATACTAATTTTTATGAGGGTTGGGCAAAATTTGTTTTTATTTAAAAAAATATCATATATTGCTTTTTAGATTAAAACCAGCCTAATTTATTATTGTACACGATTTTTTGTCGATAAAACTGTTGTTGTAGTTTTAATCGCGGATAACTTAAAAAATATAAGTTTCACAGAAAAAATATAATAAATTTTGCTTAGAATCACCTTTTTGATCAATATCAGTAATTAAAATTTAATAAAAAATGTTCACCCCTGAGATGGTATAGCAACCAACCCCAGGGTCTTGACGCCCTTTAACTCGATATAAATTTTAATCCTTGAGCTATTTCCTACCTTCTGTTATAATTTCAAACAAATCTGTGCAGGACCATAAACTTGCGAGCTTTTACCATTTTTCGATTTTCATTTCCTGTACTATACCATAATATACTTATGTTATTACCCGACTCCATATTTAAACTTGTATTATTTATTATTTAAAGCTTTATTTAGTTTTTATATTTTTAAAAGTTTCCTGTCCTTCATTTTTGTTTCTTCATCCCATTAGCGACCTTCTCTATTTCTCAACCAATTCCATTCTCACTTTGCATTATGATAGTACGCTCTCACTCTAGTTTTCAGGTTCTCCAAAGCCGTATTTTTTAATGGTTAACAATTCAAACGACGTTTTAAACCATTTTTAAAAATGACGTCATTATAAATGTGGTCAAACAAATTCGATGCTTTTAAACCTATCGATCAGCTAAGAATTTTTAACCCCACTTTTACTGTTGCTTGACGCAGTTCCCGAGTTGCTTGATTCTTCAGTTATTTAATTATTATTTTTCCTTTCTTCATTATTTATGCTAAGAATATTCTTTTTTATATTTGTAACATCCACAACGACAACAGCCGTCAGATTACTTGTTATCTGTCTCTTTTACGGGGCCTTACTTCTTTGCAGCGTTCTCCGACCTGTTTTTAAATACGGTACACGCGACGTTGATGACGTCATCATTTGCCGAAAAAATGTAATGATTTTAAACCGCTGACAACCGTTGACAATATGAAATTCGGCTCAAGTTTGATATCTCTGTTACAAGATTTTAAATTAATTTGGGGCGCCAAATTAATGCAGAACTAACACAATCATGTTTCCTGTCGCGATAAAAAGGCTTCAAATGTTTATCCCTTACTTATGCGGCGCTGCGAAGCACAAACGCACATTTATTTGGGTATAACATTAACAGGCATACTTATTATTATATCCTTCTTGATTCCATTTAAACAAGAGCTGTTCGTTTTATTATTAATCCTTTACAAAATGGCTTTCTTCCTTTGCTTATCGTCGGGCTGTAGGGGATTTATTGCTTTTTAATAGGTACTTTCAGGACTTCTGCTCCGCGGATGCCCCCTATACAGTTCAACAGGACAGGCCCCGAACTTCCCACTCTGTTCGTTCTTTCATTCCTATGTTGTGGAACTTGCTGCCTCCAAATCACGACACCCACAGTACGTTATTATTTAGACTTTTAGCCTTCTAAAATTGTCAAAAGCTAAAATAAAAGTAAATATTCTTTTTTAAAATTGTGTATTAATTAACTTAAATATGTTTTGTACTTAAATACATTTCCCATTGCATAGTTTTATTTTCATTGTGTTATAAAGTGTTAAATGTTAAATATTCCAACCACCTCGTTTACCTTGTGTCATGCATATTAAATTGTTCAAATACTTTAGATGTGATATTGGTATGAAATGGGGAAATACTGAAAATTTAAAAATATTTAAGAATGCTTACCAGCATTAAAGCTGGTAAAGTTTTATGCCTAACGCTAACCAGAAGTAACCTTACTAATAAATATTACATTAAAAAGAACTTGACTTGAGAAAGACTGCAGCAACGGTACTAGTGGTGAGCGGCAAGCGGCACCGCTATTATTAGGCCTCTGGCACGATAACCAGCGTTTGCGTCGAGCGGCTGGTTTAAATAAACAAGTTATTTTATTTTCGCATAAAGATCAAAGACAGCGCCAGTGGCGGCGCGGCGCAGCGCCAGGAGCGGGCGCGGTATTGCGAGCGCCCAACCTAAATTGCTCTCGCCCAATCGTTTGTCCAACCTGCTAATTGAACGCAAAAAGTCATCTTCAAAAAACCATTCCATTTATATAAATTATTTAGTCAGCTCATATTAAAGTAATTCGATTGAATTATGGAATAAATGATTTATGGCCTCAATATTAAAAATTACCAGTATGTTGCGCTATGTCATTAGAAACGGATTTTAGTGTAAAATTTAAATATAAAATAAAATTTCCTGATAAAATGTATTAAAAACTCTAAATTTTTTTCCCCTCAGTTATGTGTACCTATTTAATATTTTAATGAGCAAATGTATATCATTAATTAACAAAATAAAAATACAGTGATGATATTAAAATAGTTACCACTTTGCCTTTTGAATGGGACCTTTTTTAAAATAGAAATGAGAATCATGTAGAACCTCGTTTTAAAGGCCCTTTAATTATCTACTCAACGCCACTTTGTTTTTGAAAATCGGTTCAGCCGTTTCCACACTTGGATCCGTTTGAAATTTGGCTTAAATACCGTACAAACAGTGCGGTTTTAATGAAATTGGCTTGTAAGTCTAAAACGGCCTTGCCGATTTTCAAAAACAAAGTGGCGTTAACTAGGAATTTAAGAATCTTTAAAACGAATTGCTATATAACCTCCATTTCTATTTGCCAGTGGCCACTTGATACTAGACCACGTGACCAAAGTTATTTTAATGCCAAAAATTAACTTAAGTTACACCATTTCACACAAATTTTACCCGATCTCGATATCTTGACCCATTCAAAAGTTAAGGGGAGAGAACTTTTAACAACCGCAATGTATGTACAAATTGGAGCGAAAGTTCAAACGCCTGTAACTCTAGAACTACTGGACCGATTTTTAACCATAAAATGGTGATGAATAAAGAATCAAAAGGCCTTTAAAACAAAGTGCCACATGACCCCTCTTTTCATTAAAAAGTTGTTATAGTGCCTTCTAAACCATAATTATTTTTATGTCAAAGAGTAGTTTAAGTGACACTTTTTTACCCAAATTTTTCCCAATCTCAATAACTTGTCCCATTCAAAAGATAAAGGTGGTAGTAAGATATTTTTTGGTTTACACAGCCCACTAAGCTAAACAATTTTCTTTAAAACCGTTTGTTTTATCACAAAAATGCAAAAAAACAAATATTTAAACTTTTCTGTGGCCATTATGATGGTGTATGCCTAACTTTTAAAATTAATATTACACATAAAATTTTGGTCATCAATAGGCCCATTAATACCTCACTATGGTGGAACAATCTTTAATAAATTAATGGGTTTTTTCCTTCTTTAAGACATACAATAAATACAAATTTTTAACTTATAGGGATGTGCATATTTTCGTGAGATTTGATGTCAAAATGTTGCCAAAATTTTTTTACCCAATTTGGGATGATTGCAGGTTGAAGGTAGTTTTTGTTTCCAGTTTATGGGACCTTAAAAATGAGCTTCTAAAATATTTGTAATGAATTCTAAAACGCTCTGTATTCATATAATAAAAATATTACACTGCACGTTTTACTGCCCACCCTCTAAATTTATCTGCCGGATATTCCCAACTTAAAAAAAAGCTGTCGCCGCCACTGGACAGCGCTCTCAAATTTTCCGCTCAACGGTGGCCGCTGACTCTGACACTTAGTATCGTGGCCGAGGACCTATTTGGTTTAGTTTGAGCGGCAAGCGACGCCGCTTTAACCCACCTTTCGCTAAAAAAACTATTTTTTATGTTAACGTCTTCCTTCCCCTAAATTTGGGTTTAGCTTGTTTAGGAAAACTTAAGTAGCAAAAATTTTAGTCAGATTTTATGCGTAAATGTAGCCACAGTTCCAAGTAATCGATTTTCACGCTACTTACGATACTATAGGATAAAGAAATGTAGATAAATCGTGGTTTGTATGAACGCTATTTTATTTTTCAAATTTTAACCTAATACTACAAGTATTAAGTAGATAAAGTACAAAAATGAAATAAGAAAATTTATACAATTTACCTTTTTACTTTTACCTCATCCTATTTAAAATGGCTGTTCCATTTTAAATAAGCTAAGGTAAAAGTTCCTCTCATGTTCACCCGAATATAAATTTCCCGATGCATTTACTACCCTTACACAGTTTTACATTAAACTGTCTAATATATTGTGCTGTAAAGGCGAGGTGCAGGTGTGGCAATTTATTGCCTCCATTAAGGGGCTATATCAACTTGGGATTTTCAAAAAAATCGGATTCTTGTTTTTGCATATTTTGAGTGTACATGTATTCAAGTATATTCTCTAAAAATTTGAAATTTATTCGTCAAATAGTTTAGGAGAGATGCGAGCATTTGAAAAAATTAAATGTGTTAAAATGGTGTCAAAAGTATAAAGAATATATGTACAAAATTTTAAATTTTTAAATTAAAAGGGCTTTTCCGGAAACATTTTTGAAAAATGGGATTTTTCGATCTTCTAACTGGATATAACCCCAGTAGATATGCTATGTGCGTATGAGCACAATAAGGGTAGTTTTCCCATAAGAAATACATGGGAGAAATTTAAGCTTCGATCTGCAATTTTATGACCATCCCAACCCCTAACGCAAAATTAGAATTTTTCATGCCCTAAGTCACCACGTGCTAGATTGGGGTAGTTTTCGTAACCATCGATGACGTCATCACCTAAACTCAAAATTGAAACGCGATATACCACTAGACTATTGGGGGATCTGATAATTAAATGTTAAACGGGGATCCAATTGAATCTTTATCTAAGTATCAGCACAACAATGACACATCGCCAGCGCATAGTAAACAAACCTAACACGAAATTTAGTTGAACACCTGTCGACGATCACATATGTGGCGTTGTCGATAGTAAGAGCGAACACAACGAAAGCAAATTTCGAGAAAGTTGCAGCTAAAAAAATTACAAAAGGCGTAAACAACAAAAGGCGGGCGACATTATGATTTTGTACTTATTTATTATTCAATTAGGTAGCTTTTTATTTTTAATTAATTTTTTAAAATGGTATCACGCAAAAAAATTTCGACCCAATGTTGAGTTCGCCCTTACTATCGGTAACGCCTCATATCAATATTCAAGCCGAACCGGCAACGCTGCACGCAAGATTCCATAAACCAAAAACCGCTGACAAAAGCGTCATCAAGATTTTAAGCGCTTATCTTCTGCACGAGTAACCGAGGTGATACCACTAGACCATCCGTTCAGTAATATTAATAAAATAAATGCAGTCACGCTGTTTTTAATAAATAATTTTCAAGATTAAAAAGAGGTTACAATGATGCAAAAAACAACCAAAAATCTTACCACAAAAATGTAAAGCGTCAAATCTTATCAATAAGCATATCTACATCCGCTATAAAAATTCCATTATTATGAATAAAAAAATTAAAAAACACATCAAAAAAGCTTACGCCCAAAAATAGGGTCTCTAAATACCAGGAAAAATTAAATCATACAACTAAAATTTACTCAAAGCAGTAAAATAGTCGAAAAATATGACGGAAATTAAAATTTACATTTACATGTGTATAAAGCGGGTATCGCTAAAAACAAAAGATACACATATAAATTTTAAAAATGTTTATACAGTCCACACGAAACCAAAAAAAAAAAACGGGGGTAAAGCAGTAAACCACCAAATAAAAAAACCCAATTAATTCACATTAAAAACCACGCACCCCCAGTTTAGCACACAAAAATTAAAACGGGGGTAAAGCAGTAAACACGTCAAATAAATATGCCTAAATTAAGTGACATTAAAAACCATAGTTTGGCTCACAAAAATAAAAAACGGGATAAAGCAGTAAATCACTAAATAAATATGCTCAAATTAATTTACATTAAAAACCGCACCCACATAGCCCGCCTCAAACCCAAAAATAAAAACGGGGTAAAGCAGTAAGCCGTCAAACAAATATGCCAAAAAATAATCGCTATTGTGGATGAGACCTCCCCATAGGACGGTTTTTCTAGAGCAATTTACAACATAATATGTAGAAAATAAATGACGTCATACTAAATTAAAGCCGCCCCATATCATATAAGCAAAAGAGCCGGACATTGATTTTAATTATGAATATTAGGAGATAGTAAACTCAATAGGATCTTGTACATGCCATTTAAACACATGTAAATTTTGTAGTCAAACATGGACAAAGAAGTAACCTATGGACAATTAAGTATATATTGGACAAAATCGTCGACAGATGTTCAACTAAATTTCGTGTTAGGTTTGTTTACTATGCGCTGGCGATGTGTCATTGTTGTGCTGATACTTAGATAAAGATTCAATTGGATCCCCGTTTAACATTTAATTATCAGATCCCCCAATAGTCTAGTGGTACTATGGCGTTTCAATTTTGAGTTTAGGTGATGACGTCATCGATGGTTACGAAAACTACCCCAATCTAGCACGTGGTGACTTAGGGCATGAAAAATTCTAATTTTGCGTTAGGGGTTGGGATGGTCATAAAATTGCAGATCGAAGCTTAAATTTCTCCCATGTATTTCTTATGGGAAAACTACCCTTATTGTGCTCATACGCACATAGCATATCTACTAACCCCTTGGCTCTTTTTCTAAAATAGTAAATGTAAAGATGTTACAATTGGGAAAAGGAGCGCTCGATTTTTTATATTTGTCCGAAAATATAGGTTATGTTTGTGACGTCACTTTTTTGTCATAATTTTTTTTATATGAAAAAATAAACCAATACTTGCATACCATAAAATAAAATCACTAAAAAAACATAAAAAATAGTATCTTACCCTTAATAACGATTTAAACGTAAATTCCCTGTATAAAAATATCCAAAGGTCAGTGACCCCTGTTTACAGGTTTTAAAATTCTCTGTAACTGCAGTACTAATAACTACTCAATTTAATAATAAACAGAAAAGACTAAGCATATATAAAAGTCCAATCTCCAACTCTTGGGGAAAAATTATGTTTTTTAAGTTTTTGCGAACCCTGTATACAAAATAAACATTTTTTTTTGGGTGTATCCTATTCTTTTTAAAGCAAATTTTTTTATGAAGAATGACTTTTTTGGAAAAATTAAATTTCTGGTCCACGAATAAAACTGGATTTTTACTTGGACAGTCTGCACTAACAATAACTCTTATTTAACTTAAAAAAAAAGTTTATAAATAGCCATAAATAAGCCATAAATAACCATTTGCTTAATGTTTTTGTGAGTGTGCTACAACTACTTAATCCCGGGGGGCAAGAGCCCTCTGGTCCTCCCCCAGCCGGCGCCCATGGATGGTAGCCCCTAAGATAATAGTAGTGTATGAGTTAGGTTCTAGTTTTAGTAAAGTTAATAGGTAAAATAATCTAGAGAAGTGTGTTTATGTCTGGAATTGTATCGAATAGATGAAACTGGATACATAAAGGCTGGCTTAAGCCGCTTTGAGTTAGTTATTTGGAATAAGTGATATACTTAAGATCGTAAAAAGTAAAGTGTACATTAAAGTGTTACTAAAGTGCTTTAAATAAGAGTTTTAGTGTTGTCAAGTGTTTATATTTTATCCCACCTAGAGGAAAGCGATAGAAAACCATAACACTATTAAAAAATATAGATATATTAAATTTAGCATTTTTTACGGCTCTTAAGGGAAACTTTTTATTGGTGATAAAATAAACAAAGTGTTCCATTTAAAAGAAAACTGACTTTGTGTTATAACTTTAAAATACAAATCAATGGGAAAAATAGAGGTACGCTACTGAATTCTACATGAAAATCCATATAACTTTTCCATTTAAATGTTTACTTTTTCTCTAATATTAACCGAGTGACAAGTGCCGGCCAAAGTGACAAAATTTAAATAATATTTTGTATCTCTAAAACAAATTCGGTAGCCATGATTTATTCTCACCACTTAATTTGTTTCAAAAATTAAAATCAAAATTTTGCTATCATATTTGTTTAACCTTCTTTAGTGTTGCTATACCCTGCAAAAAATGTATGTTAGATGTACAGAGTGGCTTAAAAAGATTTGTTTCCAAATAAATATACAGGGTATTTTCTAACTACGGCACAAAACTCTAAAGGGTGATTTCTTATGTCATTCTATGAAGAAAAGTTTCTATAAACATATGTCTGAAGTTCCTTTGTTCCTGAGATATAGGGCGTTTTTCAAAAAGTCGGTATTTTATAAATATCTTAAATACCTTTAAACCGATTTGGTTCTGTTTGTTTGATGTAATAAAGCGTTTGTAAAGCTCCAACTAGATTGACCTTATTAGGTCCAGTAGCGTCTCAGTGGGCACTACAGCCAATATTAAGAGAAAATGTACGCCACTGGCTTTTATGTAGTGTTTATATTTTTCAACGAAAAAGCGCCTGGTACATATAGTATTTAAATAAGGCCGATATAATATAATATCCTAAAAAGGCAACTTGCAATCATTTTCTAATGTAATAAAAGTTTATTTAAACCAAAAAGCTATAAATTCGATGCAGCAATTCTTTCTTTTTAAATAAAAGATACACTTTACTACAATTTTATATCGCTTAATAAAACAGGCCATCCATTTTATTTAACTGTATCGAACAATGCCCTTAAACTTTTCCTTTATGTTTTATAAACAGTGTCCAGACGACAATTCCTGCTCTGTTAGCTCGAGATATTTTCTGAATATTTTTATTCACATAAGTTACATTTGGTATAAAACTTGCCTGACCTATATTATACAAAGAGATATTGCAAAGCTTGGAAGCATATAAGGTTGACGTAATCCTTTTTCTACAATTGTTGGAAGTATTGTTTTTTGCTTTTTATAATCGTTAAGAAGATAATGTACTTAATTTTAGTATGATACTAAAAGAATTTTGGAGTTCCATTGTCTCTATTCACACAACGTTTCTGGCAGTCCTATCCCTGTCCGTTTTAGTTTACACTTGATAACGGACAGAACTGGGACTGCCCGAAAGGTAGTGTGAATAGTTAAAATAAAGACAATGGAAGTCCGAAATTCTTTTAGAACCACTTTTTGTCTCCCCCGTGGCGCAGTGGACAGAGCTTTGACCTCGAAACCAGAGGTCGCCGGTTCGATTCCCAGCGGGGGAGACATATTTAGGTAGTAGTTATTTAAAAATAACGACCGTGGCGACACTACCGCGTTGTCTAAAAGGTGGTGTGAAATGCACAACTGCATGTTTCCGTGCTTGGACAACGTTGACGGAACAGGGTAAACGTTGGGTTAAACATCTAATAACCCGACACCTACGATACTCGGGTATTTAGGCATATGCCTTCGTGGGAGGTCAAAAAAGATAAACTTATGAAAAATCATTGTCTACCACATTCAAACATAGTTTCTAAAATAAGTTAAAACATCCTATAAACATAACATCAAAAAAAATATATTGTCTTTTTTTATATTACCTTTTTGTGTTTCCTTATATTTTTACGTGACCTGCTTAGTTCTCGAGAAAAAAATCGTTCCATTGCACATCATTATATTTAACTGTTTTTGCATAAATTTGCATAGAAATGATTAAAAATTCATGTATTTAAAAATATTTTTTTTACGTAGAAACAGCCTGTTGTCCTAAAACAGCCAAACCGAACACATATTATTAGATAAAATATAATATTGGCTGATATTTTATGTTACTGTTATTTGACCGGACTAATATTTTCCACCGAAGACTTCGTTGACGTTTCATATGGTTGACAAGATTTTATGCGTAGAAGGAAAAGTAAAGGGTCACTGCCTGTCTTTATCTACTAGCTCTATTTAAAAAGAGATGGGAGACTGTTTTGGTTAGTTCACAAGTAAGTAATGATGTGAACTCTTTTTTGCCATGGCTGTGCTGGCCGTAATACTGGGTGAAGCTAGGGTTGTTTTATACGCAAAAGTAGTATTGTCAAGTAGTTATTCTCGTAATATGTTTGATTATTTACTTTTTTAATTAATTGTGTTTATGCTATTAGGTACTTATGACTTCTGTTTTATATTTCTTTTTAAAGGTAATATTTTTAATGGTATAATATGTCGGAGGCAAATGGTTATTTTATGAAAATTACCTCTGCTCAGGCAAATGCCTTCTGCCTGGGCAAATGGTGTATTTTTATTTTTTAATGCTATTTGCCTAGTCAAATAGCATTTCTTTATTTGCCTAAGCAATTTTTAGGCATATGGAAGTAGAAATATTTGCATAACCAGACGGTCATGCAAAACTGTTACCTTGGGCGGTCATGGTTAGTTATTTTTTTGTATTTCCCAATAAAACAAATTAAAAAATAAAATGATTTAACTAACCAAAACTAACAATGACCATGTCCAATGACATGTGACAGTTTTGCATGACCGTCTATAGCGCTTTGAACCAATCAAATTACACGTGCTTTTGCTTTTTACTGAAGTCTGCAAAACACACTGTACGCCTAATTATATTATCAAATATAATATTTGCCATACAAGGACCACGGCAAATGGATTTACCTAGGCAAATGACTTTTAAATAAAAATTATTTACATAAAGTAATTTGCCTAGGCAGAAGGCATTTTCCTAAGCAGAAGTCATTTGCCTAAAATAACCATTTGCCCGCGACATATACAGGGTGTTCCAACTTTATTTACACTCCAAATAACTTCGCCCGTGTACAAGATACAAAAATAAACTTAAATTAAAAAATGTTTATTTGGATACACCCTTTTTAGTAATAGTTCTAGTTATTATACAAGGTGTCTCAAAAGCATGATATTTATTGACAAGTAGATTTTTAAATGGATCACCCTATATATTTTTTACAAATTTTGACTCTGTATGAAATTCAACATCAAAAATATATAACATACTAAACGTCAATTAGTGCTGGTCGTTGAGATATCGGCAGTATGTTGATATACTCATTAACATTTAAAAGTAAAGAAATAAAGTAATGTTTTGGTTTTAATCATTTTTAAATAATTCTGTCACTGTTAGAGTGACAAATAATATAATAACAATTAATTAATTACCTTCCATTGTAAGAACTACTAATAGGTATGTTAGGTTATTTTGGACACCTGTTTACCGAATTGCATTAAAAAATAGCTATTTACGTTACTAGACCGGAAAATGGTATTTTACGGGTCGACGAAAAACATTTAGTAGTAGTGTAGTTTTGAGGAGACCCGTAAAAATTATTTCCGGTCGAGTATCGTACATAATTTTTTTAATTGACCGGAAAAAAAACTGTGTAAATTTTTAGTGTTATATTTAAACGACAATAAGGCAGGGCTGCTTCAATTATTTCATCTGGATTTTCCATGTCTGACTCCATTTTGGCAAAATGATGCTTTCTTTACTTTACAATATCTTAAACTGTCAAATAGTAACAATTGAACTCTGACAATTTTTGTCATGGCTAACAGGATTTTTTGATATCAGGGACCGGAAAGTAAATGAGAGACCGGAAAGTAAACTAGGGACCGGAAAGTAAATTAGTCCTGTAAAATAGCATTTTCCGCTTAAAAAATTGAGTGGAAAATTCAATTTTTCCGGTTAATTAAAAAAAATAACATTACGTCAATTATGGCGGGTTTTTAAGTTAGGTTCGTAAGTATGTATCTAAAATAAACTAAATAGCTGACTTACTTATTAATACTTCTTAAAATGTAAGGTAATTAATTGCATGTTATTTTATGTTTTGTCACTTTGACCGTGACAGAGTTATTTAAAAATAATTAGAACCAAAATACTATTTTCTTTTTTCACTTTTAGTCGTTAATAAGTATATTAACATACTGCTGATATCTCAAAAACCAGCAATAATTGACGTATAGTGTGTTATATATTTTTAAAGCAGCATTTATTATAAAGTCAAAATTTGTTCCATTTAAAAAACCAACTTGACAATAAAAATTACGTTTCTGAGACACCTTGTATATTAACTAGTAGTGTCAGGAAAAAAAGTGTATTCAAATAAACATTTTTATTTTAGGTTTAGTTTTGTATCGTGTACAGGGGCGAAGTAATTTGCTGTATAAATAGAGTTGGGACACCCTGTATACAGTGCTTGTCTTAAGTCAGGACCCCCTGCTAACTTTTGAATTATTTGTTAATTTCTCGGATAATAAAATACAGATATAAATGTCAAACTGAGAGTTGGGCGTCATTTTGAAAAAAATAAATAAAATGAATGGAATGGAATGGACACATTATTTCAGGGCCGTATTAACTGCTTGAGGCGCCCTAGGCTAGAATTCCCGGAGCGCCTATTTTCCACCAAAAAAAAAAGATTAAAGAGCAAAAAAGTTCCTTTCCACCGTGGCGCCTATTTTGAGTGCCAGACGCCTTACTTCACCATCCGAAATATAATTTGACGACCAAAAAAACATTCCCTCCTTTTCGCGCCTATTTCATTTCATCACCAAAAATCCCCACTCGACTTAAACTTTTTAAAAACTCTCCTTTGAAGCGCATATTACTCACCTGTCTGGCGCCTATTTTTTCATGGCGCCCTAGGCTGTAGCCTAGTCAGCCTAATGGGTAATACGGCACTGCATTATTTTAAAACTCCTGACGAGTATTTTATAACACCAGAATATAAAGTGAGTACCTTTACCCTCTATAAAATGGCAGTACTTTGAAAATTACCTAAATACCTGATTTAGAAGGTCACGTTTCCGTTTTTATAGGTACTTCCATGGCTTCTGCTCTAAAGAATTGTCCAGTATAGTTCCTCCACTCACGGTTCCCAACAGAAAAACTCGTTGTTCCGCGCGTATGCATCCCTATACAGTCCAACTGGACAGGCCCCGAACTTCCCACTTTGTTCGTTCTTTTATTCCTAGAGTTTCTAGAATGTTGAACCTGCTGCCCGCGGAGGTCTTTCCTTCCCCCCAAATCTTCAAGTAATTAAGTCCCGTGTCAACAAACTCCCTCTTGCCTTGTTTAAGACACCCACGGTATGTTAGTATTTAGGCTTATAGTCTTCGTGGTTTGTCCAAAGATAAAAAAATAAAAAAAAACATTTCCGAAACTAATGATGTTAGATATACATAATGTGGCATTACCTTAAAGGTCTTTAAAATATCCTTTTATTGGTGATATAATATACAGGGTGCGTCATTAAAAAATATATACTTTTGGTCTTACCCTGTATATTATCAGCCATATCCCCATTAAAGAGATCATAATCAGAGCTTTAAGAAAATACCACATTAAGTATATCTAACTTTATTAGTTTTGGAATTATGGCCATCTTAATCAGGTAAATTAGGTAATTTTTAAAGTACCGCCGTTTTGTAATTGGCAAAGGATTGATTCTATATTATGGGGTTATAAAGTACTAGTTGGGAGCTTTCAAATGATGTGCCACAAGACCCACCTTTCCATTTATTTTTTTTCAAAATGACGCCCAATTCTAAGTTTGACATTTATATCTTATCTTATTAAAAATTATGGTTATGTTGTTTACTAAAGCTCTCAAATTTTCATGAAATAATACCAAACAATTCAAAATTAAGGAGGGGGTCCTGACTTTAGACAAGCACTGTATTTAATTATTTATAGAAAAATTAAATTTGAAAAAAGGGCATTTTAAAAATGAATAAACTAGATTTCACCCTGTTTGTTCCGTTCATTTACACCTACCCAAGCAATAAAAAGAATTAAAAATTTAACTCGATAAAGATTATTTATAATTTATTTTGATATCGCATTACATCGTTTGGGTTAAGGCGGAAAGAGTTAAATACCAGATAAATTTTGAGATAATAAATCATTTCCCTTTGCGTGCTTCGTCTAATAGAATCGAAAGGGGTATATTCGCTAAAACTGATGTTTACTTAGTCATTTACAGCTTTATTAATTTAAAACGAAATTAACATTATAATTTTCAAGAGGGATTTTAAATGTCGTTATTTTAATCGATATTGTGAGCTTTAACACATGTAAAATTATTTTGGGTCATTATGATTAAAAGGAAACTTTTGCTGTCGCATCAACTTTTTTCTGATTAAGTTAAAAGCAAAATTAATTTATATTTATTTTTAGTTAATAGAGCTAATGATGCATTTGATCCATTTATTTATTAATTTTTTAACTGACTTTAAAAGGAAAACCTTTCTCAATTCGCCTTTATGTGTTTTTTTAGTGTGTATGTTATGCGATTACTCCGTAAATTGTGGACCGATTTTATTTTTTTTTATTTAAAAGGGTGCACTTCCGCGGTGATCCCATAAAACAACCAAGTCAGGATCGCAAAAGAGAAAGGTACTAGACCTATTGTTTTCTCTCTGCCGGACGTTGCTCGTGCGGCAAATCTGCCTGTAAACTGGTATATGTTTAAACATCCGGGGTGCATTCCGAATCGACAACCTTGGGCTAAAATTTACCCTTTTTACCAAACTGAAAAAAAACACAGTAAAGAGCACAGGGGCGTGTAATTTGAATGAGTAATTGACATTTGGGGGGAGGGTCATTAACTAACCAAAACTGTCGTGCTTGTGGCTTGCTCCTGCGGGTCGGCCTTGTCGATCACCGGAGTAAAGCAGCGAGGAGCGCGAGCATAACTTGGATGGATGACCGGGCAGTTGTCGGTTTTGGAAAACGGCACGCGGTGCTCTGCGGACAGGCGTAAACGACCAAGCAGCAACCATCTTAGTTATGGAATGAATGGTGTGTAAATAAGAAGGAGTAGGGGTCAGGGCACAATAAGCCTTAAGGCTGCAGAGCACCACCTAGGGAGGGCGACAGTCGAAACCTGGGTGGGTTGACCCCAAAAGGTGGTAAAACAAACAAACAAACAACCAAAACTGACCAAGACCCCCAACCCCCAATGTTACAATTTTGTACTATCGTCTGTAAGTTTCCAACCAATCAAATTACACATTCCTAAGCTTTTTACTATCTTTGAAAGAGGTACTGGTAGTGTTTTTTAGTGTATGTTTACCAATTTAATAGTAATAATAATAAATTAGAAAGCAAAAAATAAACTATTAAGGGAAAAAAATTAAAGAAAAATTAAACCGACTCACTAAATGTTAAAAATAATAAACAAAAAGAAAATGAAGTCGGGTAATACAATTACGCTAAATTATTAAATGTTAATAAATAAATGGGCAAAAGCTTTTTATACTTCAATACCATCTTGGATTTGTAATATTAAACACGCACTTTATCTAGTCGTATCGTTATTTTCTCTGATTAGTGTTTTCAGATTTATGACGTATTTTTTTATATATTTATTTTATGTATTTACACTTATTACATTGTTTAAAACACTTTTTTAATCCATCAGGTAATAAAAAAGTTTTATGTAGAAGTTGAAGAGTTTTAAAGCAGTCATGCTATAAAAATATTTTGCTTTATACAGTATGTTTCAAAATTAAGTAATGGCTAAAAAATTCTTTTATTGTTTTTTACAAAATAAATTCAGCATAAAATTTTGCGTTTTATTTTGCTATTTTATTTTGACACTTGTCGCGATATGACCAAGCTTTTAAAATTTACTAAAACTTTTGTAAATCGCAAATTATGTCGTGGCCAACAATTTAATATTTGCTTTGATTATTCTTACTTTTTTTTTAACAAAAACGCGCTGCATATTGGTTCAGGACAGTTTCTGTAGCGATTCCTGTACAAAAAATCAATCCCATGTAGGGCAACTTTCTTTCTAAAATAAGATATTCTTGTATATTTTTATGATTTGAAAACGTACCTGATGTTTTATAAGAAAAATAATATGTTTGGTTGCATATCTGAAAAAAATTTAATTTAAAAAAATCTAATTAAACCACTGGATTCCAGGGAAACATGTCTATCAATATAAGCTTTTCCTTTTCTTGTAAGCCACAAGATTCCTGAAAAAGAGGGTTGAAAAATGGAAAAAAAAGATTTTTGTCCTGTAGGTCAAAACGAAGAGACCTATAAAAAAATCCTTTCCAATCGGTGTCATCCTTTTTCAAAAAGAAACAACACTCTCCGAAAACCGTATTTATCTCTAACAATAACCAAGATACCATGCAATTGCAACAAAATCTGGATATCCTGTACTATGATATTTTCATTAGAAATATTAGACAAAAAGTTTCTGCAATGTCCCCACACACACACTGCACACTTAGGAAATGTCCTTGTTAAATTTCTATTTTTAAATTGTTTAGTATCTTCTTAAGCTAGGATTCTGCTCTAAATAGTAAGGAAATTTCACATTATATTTTATAACCTTCTTAAAGGGGCATTCAACTCAGCCGAGTGTGGAATATACTTTAAAAGATAATTTATCACTTTCAAGCCAGGCAGTTATTATTTTTATTTGCCTGGTTCTTTTACTTTCCTATGCCTCATGATATAAATAGGGGTATTTTTCGAAATTTGCTTAATGTTTCGTGTAACAAGTTATTTACTTAAAATAAAAAATAAATTTGAAACATGAATTTTATGATTGATTATGTTTGTTAGGTGGTAAATAATAAAATTTTCATATATTATATCACAAAACCTATAAATTTAATTATTTAAACTACTCAACAATATTTTGAGGAAGATTTTTCTTGAAAAATAGTTGAATGCACAATAATTTAATAAAACACGAGACCGCGCAGCGGTCGAGGAGCTTTCATAAAGTAAGCCTTCATAGGAGGCTAGGCTCAGTTGGTCTTCTTTAATGCTCGTGTCACTTGTGTATTTGTTTTTGTTTTGATTTAGTTATTCTGAATGGCGTGAGGGCAGAGACTAATAAAAATATTTCTGTAAATCGTTCTAGTGTTACTTGGTAATATTTGTGTATAAAACAGGCAGTATAGCAGTTCGTGTTGGTAATATTTTTAATGTGTTTTTAAAGTGTTTTCTTTAAAATGTTTTCAGTAAGTTTTTTTTTAATTTATTATGAATAAGTTGAAAGAAATTAAAAAATCTGACGATGCAGTCGATTGGTTGCTGACAAATAATTTAAATTTTTTATCCTATTATAATAAATTTTACATTATTAAAAGCTCTGGGAAGGCCCCAACCAACTTTGTTTTCAAATTAAAGCGTCAGATACATACATAATATTTTAAATTTTTAAATTTTTACTGAACTGTTATATCAGCATATGTATAAGTAGAGAAAAGTAATATTTATTGACTAAGAAGAGTTCATTTATATTAAATAACTCTAAGACAACCATTTTTAAAAATAATTTTTGTTTTTTTAATGGTTAGTTTATTACATTAAATTTAAAATTTAACCATAAATTCGGCAATACACAATCTTTGTTTGCATTTATGCATATATTACTTATTTTGCTTAAAATAGGTGTGGTACCCCAAAAAATTACGGGCCTTCTCTCTGTGTATATGATTTTTATGCTTTTAGCCTCCCCTGTTTTCCATTTTACGAGCATCCACTGATTAGACTCATCTCCTCAAACCGGTTCAGTTACCACGTCACTGAAACGGCTATGACTTAAAAAATAATTTTAATAAAAAAAAAGTACCTAACTTATTAAATAATAAAAAAAACTTATTCTTAAAAATTTCTACACTAGAATACCCCTTAAAGAAACTAATCAGAACCAACTAACCTAAACATAAAACACTGTGGAACTAATAAACCAACCATTAGCGATATTTTTACCAAATCGTCTTAAATAAAGATGATGTGCCTAAGTTTGGTTTCCCCATCTTATAAGGGTTAATTCCAAAATCCTAGCTATGTCAAAGCTATAACAAACTTTTTCCAATCTTCTCAACTGCTTACGTCTAAAAGTTACTCTTGTGGGTTATTAATTACAAAGCAGAAAACTTTTTGAGGGGAAACAGGATAATACGCTTTAATTTTTGTTAGAGAAAATTTAGTATTTACCAATCAAAGCATCCTAATCAGTGGCGTAGAGTGCCTTACAGATACCACGGACGAATATATATATATATATATATATATATATATATATATATATATATATATATATATATATATATATATATATATATATATATATATATATATATATATAAAAGTGAAAGGTTCTTGAGCCTTGATATAAATACATTATTAAAAGGTAAAGTTCTTTGGGCATATGGCTCATCAATGACTATAAAAATTAATAAATAAAAAGTCATGTTGGCATGACAGTATCTTGCATTTTTAACTTTCAGCCATATACAACTAGATGGCGCACTTTTACCTACCACCTTTAACGTCTCGATGCTATGGCTGGTTGTTTTTAAATTTCTTGGTGAGATGGCACTGCTGTCTGTATTTATTAGTTCTGATCGACGGAAAGAATATTTACAGTCAGTCGGGTCTTCATCAAGGCGTCTAGCGACCTGAAGCGGTTTGACAAGTCTTAACGAAGACGAAACACGTGTCACCGTCTTGGTCGGGCCCGGGGTATTCCATTTTCTTTTGGAGACTCCGTAATTTTTAAACAACCAACCATAGTAGCCGAATTCTTACAGGGTATTTTTTTATTTATTAATTTTTATATTCATTGATGAGCCATATGCCCAAAGAACTTTACCTTTTAATAATATATATATATATATATATATATATATATATATATATATATATATATATATATATATATATATATATATATATATATATATATTGCCTTCTATAAAAAAATGTTAGGAGCAGAAGAAAAATTTCCATACAAATTCCCCTTCTTACTCATGCTAAGGGGGTGTTTAAACACCTTGCATAAAATTAAAATAAATATTTATTGTTTATAAGTTGTTATTTTCTCCTAAAAATTATGGTAGCCAAACAATTTAAATATAATATCTATACACTCTTTTTGCTTCTTTTAGTAAATTGATAAATTATTTATTCATCTATCGCTGAAGACCATATAAGTTTTTCTAAAATTTTTGCCCTTATAGGAAATAAGTCTGATACCCGTTTTTATTCCATCGTAGTCCTTAGGTAAGTTTTTATCAGTTTTAATTCTGAACAACTTTTTTACCTGTCGCGGCTGGAACTGAAAAGGTCAATAAACAGTTAAAAAACATTACTGACATCAAAACAATTATAAAACCCACTAAAAAGTTAAAAATGTTAAAGAAAAAAATAATAAAAAGAAGTCCAGTAATACTATTTTGTGGTATTAATCTAATCTAATATATTATATAAAATGCTAATGTACGTTCGTGTGTCCACGATTTTCGCTATCATCCGCAACTCCGATCGACTTCCCGTCGGGGTTACAAATACCCCTTGGTCTCCCATTGTGAGTAAGGGGAGTTTGGTCGGGGTGGGTGGAAGTGGGTGGTTGTGGGTGGCAAAAATGTAAAATATGTGTAGTGGCGCCATCTGTTGTCGAGTAGTTGAACTTCGTTCAGAACAACGGTTATTTGGGTCTCATATAAACTCCCGAGCGAAGCCGGGAATCATAACTAGTATTATATAAAATGCTAATGTACGTTCGTGTGTCCACGATTTTCGATATCATCCGCAACTCCGATCGACTTCCCGTCGGGGTTACAAATACCCCTTGGTCTCCCATTGTGAGTAAGGGAGTTTTGTCGGGGTGGGTGGAAGTGGGTGGTTGTGGGTGGCAAAAATGTAAAATATGTGTAGTGGCGCCATCTGTTGTCGAGTAGTTGAACTTCATTCAGAACAACGGGTATTTGGGTCTCATAAACTCCCGAGCGAAGCCGGGAATCATAGCTAGTATATTTATAAAAACCTTTTGTTAATTTAGTTATTAACATTAGGCTTATTTTTATTATTTCTTGCGTTTAAGTAAGTCAGTTTTATTATTGTTTTAAAGTCGGCTCTTCTTTCTTAATAAACTGTTCATTTTTGGTTTAAAGTTCATTATTACTACTATTAAATCGGTAAACATACACTTAAAAATACAGACTACAGTAAAAGCACAAGCACGTGTAATTTAATTGGTTTAAAGTGAAGAAAAAATAATGATTTAACTAACCATAACGCCTCCAATGTGACAGTCTTGTATGACCGTCTGTTACGTTCTCTACCAATCAAATTACACGTGTCTGTGATTATTACTGTAGTCAAAAAACACTACAATACCTCTTTTAGTTTGGTAAAAGGTTTATTTTTGCCCCAAGGTTGTCGATTCTGAATGCGCCCCTTTATTATCAAGCATATTCTCTACCCTAAGGCAGCTTTGTCGCATGATTAACGTACGGCAGAGAGGAAAAATAGGTCCGGTAAAGATGGGTCCACATTTAATTCATTCTGAAAGCGATGCCGCCAAGTACACAGAAAATGATAATGTAAAGAAAGCCTTTTGTGAACAATGATTTATTGCAGCAAAAAATATTTACCCCGACGACTTTTAGAACCATGCCACGTGCCACCGGTTTTATAGTAGGACAGAGGCGAAATAAGATAATGTTTTTTTAAGTAGGTGATACGTGTTTTAGCAATGTATTTTTTATTATTTATCAAAAAATATGTATTCAGGCTCTGTCTGCGGCTATGTGCATTCGAAAAGGTTTGTTTACTTTATCATTTTTTGTGTACAGGGTGGCTCGAATTCGACGCTCATCATTGGGATTTCGGAAACCGTAAGAGATGCAGGATCGGTTAAATGGAGGCAAAGTTGCACAATTTGATGCTCAATAAAATGCCGTTTTGCGTTTTAAAAATTCGAGTACTTCCGAAGATATTCGAAAAAAAAAGAATTTTCAATTTTGGTTTCTATTGTTTCCTGGCTATATTTGTTAAGATAATTCAAAATAAAAAACACGTTTTTATGACCACTTTTTCTGCGCTATAATTCAGTGTAATTAAATATTGAATCTGACGTTTCGGCTTCTGGCGACCTTCATCAACTTAATTTTTTTAAATACGGACCTAATATTTTTTCAATTTAATTAAATTCTTTCGTCACTCTTAAAACACTAGCCCTGAACTACGTTTTTAGGTAAACAGGTAAAAAAAAGAATAAACTTATTACATATTCATAATGTTTTATTGCAACTCATTGATATCTAACAGCGGAATGGTATGTGGAGGAACAAAATTATTGGACCTTTCGTTTACGAAGGGACCTTAACTTCCGAACGATATCTAAATTTGATTAGGAATGATGTCTTAGACGCTCTAGATAATCAACCTTTGACAGTATTTCAAGAAATATGGTGGCAGCAAGACGGAGCTCCTGCTCACAATGGAAGGGAAGTAGCTCAATTCCTTAACCATATTTTTCCTAATAAATAGAGAGAAAACAATGGTTTTGCAAGATGGCCCGCTGGTTGCCCAGATCTTAGGCCCCTAGATTATTTCCTCTAGGGATATCTTAAGAACCGTTTATTTAAAAATGCACCTCACGACCTTCAAGTACTACGACAAAATTTGATAAGGCAAGTCGCTGCCATTCCTGCAAGAACAATTAATCGACCAGTATTAATAAAAGCGTGTTAAAAATACAAAGCAAAGCAAGAAAATGCATCGAGGCGAAAAGTTATCTCTTTAAACACTTATAATAGTGATTAAATTATGTTTATTTTTAATATGGGGATCAAGATAGTATTACAAATTGTTTATGTAAGCTGATTTGTTGTCTACCTTTTTGTATCTTATGTCTAATATTCATGAAATTTTCGGTTAATAAAGTAATTTTAGCTGTTAGATATCAATGAGTTGCAATAAAAACATTACGAATATGTAATAGGTTTATTCTTTTTTTTTACCTTCTTACCTAAAAATGCAGTTCAGGGCCGTATTATGGTGAAATAAATATGCAATTTTCTGGTGATAGAATTTTCTGTACGAAACGTCGGCAAATATGAAAGTGGCGATATATAGTGTTTTAAGAGTGATGAAAGGAATTCATTAAATTGAAAAAATATCAGGTCCGTATTTAAAAAATTAAGTTGATGATGGTCGCCAGAAGCCGAAACGTCAGATTCAATATTTAATCACACTGAATTATAGAGCAGAAAAAGTTGCCATGAAAACGTGTATTTCATTTTAAGTTATCTTCACAAATATAGCAAGGAAACAAAAGAAACCAAAATTGAAAATTCCGGTTTTTTTCGAATATCTTCGGAAGTACTCGGAATTTTTAAAACGCGAAACGGCATTTTATTGTGCATCACATTGCGCAACTTTGCCTTCATTTAACCGATCCCGTATCTCTTACGGTTTCCGAAATCCCAATGATGAGCGTCGAATTTGAGCCACCCTGTACTTTGCGGTATTGCTTTTAGAATGAGTTAAATGTGGACCCAACTATACTATTCTCTATTCTCTCTCGCCATCCTGACTTGTTTTTTACAAGACCACCGCAGAAGTACACTTTTTTTAATAAAAATAATTTTTAAACTCTGTCTGCAAACGCCGGAGTAATCGCGTAACATACACACAAAAAAAATAAAAACATGCAGGCAAATTGAGAACATTCTCGTTTTTGAAGTCGGTTAAAAATAGAAATCATGCTGGTATTACTTCCGGAAAACTGGAAGAAATGCTATTGAATTTTATCAGCAATAACCCTATGAGTTTCATAAAATACATTTTTTAAATTTAATAATTTATTTATGTTTTTAGAGCAATAAGTTGAGGAGTCAAGCTTTAAAGTGTACAATCTCTAGAATAAGATGTTTATGTTTTATTTAATAAAAAATGAACAAAAAACCTAAACATTGAATGAAATGCATCGCTTGTTTTTATTGGGCAGTATGCTGCAACATCACTGTTCTCCAAAAATCTTTTTGATTATAATATATAATACAAGATGTTTCGTTATAATATAATAATAATAATAATATCATCATTAAATAGGATCTTTAAAAAGCTTTAAGAAAATACTACATTAAGTACATCTAACTTTATAAGTCCCGCCATTTTGTAGTAGGTATATTCTAAAGTTTTAAAGTCAGGAAGATTAAAATGATGTGCTACAAACTGTTTGACAATGACTATGAGGTAGGCCAAACGCATCACTGGAGAGGGTCCCGGTGAATGACATAAAAAGCAGGAGTTCTTCTTTAACTGTCGAAAAAGGGAGATTTTTTTTATTTATACAGGGTGATTCAAAAATCGATCACGAAACTTAGGTAGAGCTTCATATAATTTTTTTCAAAATGTCCTTCGTTTTCGAGTTGCAAGCCGTCGAAGTTCAAGTTTTTATTTTTTGTTTTTTGAATAACTCGCTTACAGAAAAACCGATTTGACTAATATTTAAAACCTAGACTAAATCTTCTGCGTTTCATCATTCTAGCAACAATTCACATTGATCGTTTGCCGCTAGAGGGCACTTTACCTACATTGAAAATTGTTTTTTGTCATAATTTTTTAGTGTTTATAGCTACACTAGTTTTTGGCACGTTTTCTGAAAGACTAATGCCAGGCCTTTAAAAAAGGTGCTCCTTATTTACATCGCTAAACCCAACGGTTTAGACGTAAACCACCCTTAAAAATTAAGTAGTAAGTTTACTTTTCTCATTTCATTACCACCAGCTACCAAGTAAAAAGCTATCAAATTATACTAAAGCTGTCAGTGTTAAATAAAATACGCCTTTTAAACTATTTAATTTATAAATTTAAAATAACTAATAATGGCTAATCAGTAAATATTCATTATATGGATTATTGCGATATACATTTAATTGCTAAAAATAATAAAACAGTACTAAACAAACTAAAAAGATTCTCAAAATGTCCCCCAATTTCTTCAATACATTTTCTAAGACTCTTAGAAAAATGTCGCCTAGATCAATGAAGAATTCCTGGTGTTCCTTTAATAATTTGGCCCTCTTCGATTATTCTGAAGCGTAGATCCTCGAGGTTGTTTACTGGAGTATCGTACACCAATTGTTTCAAATAACCCCAAAAGAAAAAATCCATAGGATTAAGGTCTAGTGACCTCGCTGCCCATGCCAATGGTCCACTTCGTCCTATCCATCGCTTGCATTCAAATACTGCCGGACACGTATACTAAAGTGGGGCGGAGTTCCGTCTTGGAGGATCCACATGTTGACCCTTACTTCCAATGGCACATCTTCCGGATACAATGGGAGACGATTTTAGATAAAATCCAAATATACGTCACCAGTTAATGGGCCATCCAAGAAATGAGGACCAAAAAGGCAATCTCCTATTATCCCTGCCCACATTCAGTAAAAATCTACGCTGATGTTACGTTTTTACCATATTGTTTGGGTTCTCGTAAGCATATGTGTGGATGTTGTGTAGATTTGTTATGCCATCACGAGTGAAACATGCTTCGTCAGTAAATAATATAAGGCCAATTACTCGATTATCGTGTTCATACTTAGCTAGGATCTGATTGCACATTTCCAACCGTCTCGACCGATCATCGTCTTAAAGAGCCTGTACCTGTTGTGAATGAAACGGGTAGAGTTGTTCTTTTCCTAGTATCCTCCATGAATTAACCTGACTGAGCTGCACTTCTTCCCAATTTTTCTAGTACTAGTACCTGGATCATCTTCAATAATTTCAAGCATTCTTTCTTTTCGTTGCACGTTTCTAGCAGTTCTAGATCTTCCCCTATTTCAATTATAATTTTTAAAGGAACCACATTCCGCAAACCTTCTGTGCACTTTGGAAAATTTTTGAGCATCAGGGATATTTCTTTCCGGATAGCTCTTCATATAATATCTTTTTGCCAACTCTGCATTACCATTTGCTTTTCCATAACAAAAATGGATATCACAATATTTGAATATTGGTGATTAGCCATTATTAGTAATTTTAAGATTATAAATTAAATAGTTCAAAAAACGAATTTATTTGATGTTAAAATGACAGCTTTAGTATACTTTGATAGCTATTTACCCGATAGCTGGTGGTAACGAAATGAGAAAAGTAAATTCTTTTACTTTAAATAAAAACATTTAGAATTACATCTCTCAACAAATATCACTTTCAAAACAATGCAAAATAAAATGCGCAAATTCTAGACGCCACTGGATTGATCATCAGCTTTGATTTTACCCAGTCTTGCCAACTTTTCTCCGTGGAGTAACCTTCCTTGCGTCCCCGACCTCGAACCGCCTAAAAGTTGAGGATATGTCGTAACCTTATAAATATAAACTAACCTTGGGTTAGTTCTGGTTAGTAAGACTGGGTAAAGTCACTATATTTTTACAGCTGATGATTAGTCCAGTGGCGTCTAGAATTTTAGCTTTTAGTTATGCATTGATTTCAAAGTGATATTTGTGGAAAGATGTGATCCCAAGGGTTTTTTATTTAAAGTCGGAGAGGTTGCGACTTAATAATAATAATCAAAAAGTGTTTTGTAAACGGTTATTCTATTAATACAATAAACTGTATTTCTGCGGCACTGATGTTGACACTTATCTCATTACAACATGGCTGAAAAATGGTCCGCGCGACGTCAACACACGCCGAGTGTCGCGACACTATATATTAAGGGACTCTGTGTAAAAGCAGTTTAAATTTAGTTATTTATTATTTTAATAATGTTGTAGTTAAAATAGGAAATCCAATATATTATAATAATATTAATCATTTTAAAATTAGTCGTTAAATACTTTAGTATAATCGTTTCCTACTTTTTGAAATATATAAAATTTTACAATGTAGCAGTAAACTTCCTCAGAAACTATAATAAATGACAGTTTTCGTCTTTTACGACGTGACGCCATGGCCGGAAAATTTTTAAATTTATGCTTTTAGTTTTAAAACAAATTTAAAAAAGTTTATTTTTTTATTGGAAATTTAAATGTGCACCCCAATTTTTCTTGAGAAGTAACAAACAAGGCAACAAGACTGTTATAATTTTTTAGCATTACTCTGTTTAATTTTATTCTAGATTTATCACTGATTAGCATTAAAATCAGTAAGTTTTTATACATCATTTACCAGTACACATTTTTTACTTGCTTTAATAGAAAAGATTTTAAAAAGTTGTTACATGTAATTTTGTTAGGTTATTAAAGGAAAAAAGGTAAAAATAAAAAGAACATTACATTGGGCTCTTTATGTTGAAAAAAGAATAATAGTAAATAACTATGTCCATTGACTTTTTAAACCAATAAGAGAATGTTTTCATTGTAGTAACCGGGTTTACTGACTTTTTACACCAATAATGTAAAACATTTTTTGTTCATCTGTTTTTTTAAGGGCCCAAAGTATAGATAAGAAATTTAATTAATAAAAAATTAATTTATTAAACCAGGTAACAAAGGTTAATAAATAAAAACTTTACTTTTATCATTTTATAAAAGCTGAATTTTAGATTGTGGTACTTGGGTACCTATTAGAAGATATTTTTTAGTCGTAGTAGCCAGACAGTTTTGACAGTTCCAACCCATTGGCAGACAAACATTTTGGGGTGGCCCAGTGCTCCAATATTTCTGTTATTTAACAAAATATTACAAAAGTCCAATATAAGATTTGTAGGGTTTCCAAATAGGCATTTCCTAAAAATATTTTGATGTATACAGAGTGTTCTAAAAATGTTATTGCTTTAAGTTTTGTTTTTTAAAACAAATTTTTAAGAACACTTTGTATACATTAAAATATTTTTGGACATGCCTATTTAAAAACCCTACAACTTTATATAAGACTTTTTGGTCATATCTTGGTAAATTATAAACATGTTAAAATTCATGTGACTATGGTGCCACGCAAAAATGTTTATCTGCCATGGGGTTGAAGCTTTTAAAACTGTCTGCATAATGGGGAAATATCTTCTAATAGGTACCGAAGTCACATATGTAAAATTCAGCTTTTACAAAATGACGAAAGTTATGTTTTAATTAATTACCCTTTCGTACCTGGTTCCACTATAGGTCAAACTTCATACTCTCTCATCGTTCTACCTATTTTAAGAACATGTGCTGACAAACTTTCAACTTTTACAAAATGATGAAGGTCTTCCGCTCACGGGCTCTTACTTTATAATTTACAGCGTAGTATTACAGACTTATATTAACAGCAATTTTATTAAGTACTAAACTTTTGTACCGCATCCCCTATATTTTACCAGTAAGTCTGCACGGCTGCTGGCTCGTTGCTGTTATGTATGACCAGACCTTAATATTTTATAGATATTCTAGGAACTGCTACATCATGTAAAAAGAAAAAAGATTATGTAAGCTAAAATAATTTAATAAATTAACTCTTTTATAACCTATTTGCGTAATATTTTTTTACAAAGTCATATTTATAATTATGTTTACCATTACCTGCTTTAAATTGGTTTTATATTACATAAAGCCATTACCGAATTACTGATCCACTTATATGCTCGATAAATTATAAGGTAATCCCTACAAATCCCAACCTTGGTGTACTTTTTACAGAGACTTTTAGGTAATTTATGAACTATACATTTTGTGTAATAATGTGGCGTAAACTTTATTCAGGTGTACATGGTGTTTTATTCAAGATAATTTTACAAGGTATCTTGAAAACCGTAGGTAATATCAAAATTCAAATATAAGACTCTTGATTTTTTTTTTTGAGAAAACAACAGTGAAACCAGTTTATGAGTATTGCGGTCCATCTCAGAGGTACAGTGTGATTTTTATATTTTGCATATTTTTACAACTCTATTTAACTCTTTTGTTTTAAGAGCTATGAAAAACTTTAGATATAGGTTAATTAGGTAGAATATTGTCGTGAAATTAGTTGTTTTGTATTTTGTGCAGTTTTTTTATTTCCCAACCAATGTTATTTTTAATAAAGCACCCTGTATATTTTTATTTGTATTTGTTAAGCTTTTGTTGGGCTTTTCCAAAATAAAGCTAGTTTGTATGTTGCAAGTTCGTATTTTACTGAAAATTCCACACCACTATTTTTTGACCAATCAAATGTGTACTTTTAGTTGCATTACCATGACAAAAAGTATTTATCGAAATTTTTTTCTCCTGCCTGGGGTACCCTGAGAGCGAATTATACTGGAAATTTTTTGACATAATCATTAAATTTGTTTAAACGTCATGTCTGTCATTCACATATATAATTAAAGAAAATGTTATTTTGTACCAGTTGTAGTATTTCAGACGTAATATAATATGAAATAATGTAAGGTTTAAGGTACCTAATTGACAATTTTATACAACTACAGTTAGTAATATCATAGGACTGAAGTCTTAAGTAGTAGACATAAGTGATAAGAGAACGAAAGCAAGGTATAGGTATAAAAAATTAAAATAAACTATTTTTACCAACTGTAGTAGTATAGGTGATATATAATATAAAAGAATATACAATAATAAGCTCTAAAATAACATATATTTGCAACTACAATTGGTAAAATGGAAAATAATTATTTTATGGTAAAATTTTAGAGCTCGTGTTAAAGTTACATACATTAAATTTAAAAAAATATTATTTAAAACAAAGTTGGTGTGAAATTTTCTTACCAAATACCACACGTGTCTAAATTATTCCGGGAAACTTTTTAGCACTAGTGGTTTTATAAGTGTTAATTAGTAGTATGCATAAATTTAGCTGTTTTTATAGAAGGCCATGACAAAAAATAACAAATTTAATTTTTTTCATCGATAACTAATGTTTTTGGTTTGACTTTGAATTGAATTTCGGACTTCCACTGTCTTTATTTAATTTATTTACACAACGTTTCGGGCAGTACCATCTCTGTCTATTTTCAAGTGTAAACTGTTTTTTTATTTAAATTGTGCAGATATTTTTATTAAGGACAAAATTTATTGAGCAATCAAACATATTTTTTCCATATGGTTCAACATTTCTGGCGGTCACTGTAGATGTAGTTTTTAATAATTAGTTTAAAAGCTTGTATTATTTTTCTAATAAATAGCATACCAATATAACAAAGAAATTTAAAAAAATATTTAACTTTATAAGAGAAAAGCACTATTACAGAATAAAATCTAATATTTACTACATGGAAATAAAATAAAAATACGTACTATAGACCACTTTTATTTTAGTTTTATAGTATGTACTTATCTGATTTCCATTTTGTAAATATAAGTTTTTTTCGAATTTTAGTTTAATTTTGGTAAGGTAATTAAAACAGGTTAAAAATATAAAAGTAAATTTTTAATAAAATCATTAGCTATGGCTAAACAAAAAGGAAAAAAATTTGATGGTGATTGTATTTAAGAAAAGTTAAGTATTTTGGATGGTAAAACCTTTTATTTACTATTTGCGTAGAAAAGGGGGTAAAAAGACTAGAATTTTAGGAAAAGAATATTAAGACTTATTACAATTTTTTCTGACAGATTTAGAATCAGCATCCCCAAAAATCCCTTAATTCATATTTTTAAAATGTTCAATTTTTTATATTATTTTTCAAAACGTCTTTCTTACCTCCTACAACACTACATGTCCCTAGTAAATAAAACTTTTTACTGTACAAAATACTTACTTTACCATTGGCCTGTGGTGTTTGGGGATGTAGAAATGACTTTTATTGGAAAAATAATGTAAAAAAAAATGGCCCTGACATTTTAAAAATATTAATTAAGGGGTTTTTTGGTATATCCTGATTTTAAATCAGACAGAAAAAAACATTAGAATAAGTACTAATGTAATTTTCCAATAAATTAAGTCTTTTTACCCCCAAACCGTATGCCAATGGTAAATTTGAAGAAAATCGCATTGATGATAACTGAGATATTTGGGTGTATTTATGAAAAGTGGGACACGCTGTTTAGTTTAAGGAAAGCTTAGGGTAAGCCTAAATATAAATAAAAATATACAGGGTGTTCCATTACATAAAACAAAAGTTTTATTTCCTAAAAACTGTACAACATATAAAACCACTAATTTCACCACATTATTCTACGGAAATAACTACACAATTAACTCATCTTATTTTCTTTTATTACTTTAATGGCAAACAATATACAGCAAGTTGTAAAAATGGGCAAAATCTGAAAGTATCCCTACCCTGTAGCTCCTGGATAAATCACAGTAGCCATAAACTGTTTTAACCACAGTTGTTTTTTCGAAAAAAAACTCGAGTCCTATATTCGATTTTTGATATTCCTTACGGATTTCGAGATCTGCAAAAAATGCAGTGGTGTACCATTTCTTTATTAAAAATATTTACTTTAAACCACTCATGGTCGACACTAATAAAAGAAATTTATTTACATATGCTAAAAAAATGTCTTCTGTTGCATAGGAGGAGGCTCCAAATTTTTTTCTTTAATATTTGCATTGGTATAAAAGTTATTATAAAAAGACAATAATTTTTAAAAAAATTTAACACCCTGTAGTTCAAAAACTAAGACGTTTAGGACATTGTTTAAATAAAGCTTTTTTCTCATTTTCATTTTAGAATTTGCCCTTTAAGTTTGTCGGATAAGTTGTGAAACACCCTGTATAACGTTTTGGGTAGCACTAAACGGTTGTCAAAAAACTGTAAAATCCATAGCTTACGTGTTTTATTTGGACAAAGTATTTTTTTTTAATTTGATTAAAAAAAAGCATTTATTATTTTTAAAATTTTATTATATTTAAAAAAATATTTACTTTTTTAATCATCCTAAAAATTAAAAGTATTTAATAAACAAAACATTTTTTAAAGTTCATCAAACAGCTATATAATAGCTGATTTAGGTACCTAATTTAATTAAAAGATAAATAAGTACTTAATTTTAAATTTTAAAAAATACCTACATAAAATGTATTCAAAGTAACAACATTTAAATGCTGAAAATAAAATTATTTTTAGGTTAAATAAAATAATTATATTATTATTAGTGTTATCTTTTTAATGACGATAGTAATAAAGTTTATTTTTAGCCAGATATCTACATTATACTGTTAAATTAATAATCAATAAGCTATCGAAAAGTTTTATAGGTCAGTGTTTTAAATATGCAGGATGTTACACATTGCTGTTAAAACAATTTATTACCAACTTTAGTAAATAAAAATGATTAGATTACTACAAAACAGACTTCTTATTACATTTTTAAAAGTATTTTGTTTAACTAAAGTTGGTAATTTCTATTTTACTTAAACCTATATCTAGCGTTACCTATTTAATACCATTAAGAAACTTCTACTTGTAAAATATATTTTTCTACCAACTTTAGTAAATAAAAATCATATTACTATAAAACAGACCTATTATTACATTTTCAAAAATATTATGTTTTACTAAATTTTATAATTTCTATTTAATTTGGACCCATCTAGTGTTACCTATTTAATACCGTATAGGAGCCACAACTAATATATTATTTTTTATCAATTTGACAGTGACAAGCGAAGAATAATCATAGTTACCTATGATATGGAGAACAAGGCTGTTATCTACGTAATTTAAGTGAAATAATTTGAAATGAACAACATGTTCTTTTAAAATGTTATAAATAATATTTTTACTCATTAATTGTCATAAAGACAGTATGAAATAAAATATTATACGATACACGTCCGTTAGGTGTTATTACAGTACTCGTTTATATTCCAGGCTTGGCTTCTGGGTCGCCTCGTCTGGAAACATCTCGTACTGTAATAAGTCACTTACCGGACTTATAACGTAAAGTACTATTAAGGGTATATTCTACTATTAAAACTATAAACAAAGTTCCCCTTACCATTGGTCCGAAAATCCATTGTTTTTACTATACAGGGTGTTAAACTTTTTAAAAAATCGGGTTATTATTTTTAATATAAGTATTAGACTGGGAAAAAAAACACAAACAATTTTGTTTTCTAGCGGTACTGTAAAAATATTGGTCATGACAACAAAAAAATCCTGAAATTTGCAGCTCTTACTATTATTATTATGAGGTGCATCATTAAAATTATTGATCTTTCAACAATTGTTGCATTTTTTATTCAAAATATGGAATAAGGTAATCTTGAACCTTCGATTAATTTATATTCTTGCAGGAAATTAAACTCTGTACAAAAAGCTCTCTTAGTAATTTCCGTAGAACGAGCCGTTTTCTGTAATTGCGCCTTAAACAATTTTTTTATTTTGTCACTTCTATTTTGGATTTTTAAACTACCATAAATATTAACATCTTTTAAAACAAATAAATATTTTTAAGACAAATAGACAAAAAAGGTTCCTTAACATTTTTTAATAAATTTATTCATTTCAAAGTTATTTAATATTGAAATTAAAATGAAAATTTATTTCAACATTGAAAGGAATGAATTTATCAAAAATAATAGGAGAGCTTTTCCGTAAAGCATTAAATTTCTTTTAAGAATAGTTATTTTTTTATAAAGATATTAATATTTATGGTACCTAGTTTAGTTTCAGAATCTAAGTGACAAAATTAACAAAATTAACAAAATTAACAAAATTAACAAAATTAACAAAATTAATTAATGTTTGAGGCGCGATTACAAGAAAACGGCTCGTTCTACGAAAATTTATTAGAAGAGCTTTTTGTAGCGAATTTAATTTGCTTCAAGAATATGAATTGGTCGCCTGTTCAAGATTGACTGATTTCAGAGATGTTGTATAAAAATCCTCTTAATGTTAATATTAATCTATTTTTAATATCATTCGGTAGTGTTATTTTTAGCATTATTAGGTCAATTTAGCCTTAATATTTATTTAGTCCAGTGGCGTGCCTGAATGTGGCAGACAATGATTCAGTAGTAATACTTAAAGAATTTTGGACTTCCATTCGTAAATAAACGAAGCTGAAACTGGCTTCTAGAATTAGGAGGTGGCGACTTAAATAGGGAGGTGTCAACTAAAATTAGGTGGTGGTCAAGGAGATAAACTTTTAAATAGGAAACGCTTGATCCCATTTAAGCCTATGCTCCCTAAATTTTGTGACGTAATCCTTCCCCAAATTCTTTGTTTACAATAATTGTTCTGGAAGCGTTTTTTGCGGTTTTGGTGTTATTTTTTGCTTTTTAGTCATTGAACTTTTATACTTGTATATGTTTAGTTTTTAGTGTATGAAGTTAAATTAAGTAGTTATTAGTGTAGCAGTTACAGAGAATTTTAAACCTGTCAACAGGGGTCACTGACTCTTTTAAGGGTAAAATTCTTTTTTTTAGATTTTCTTTAAGTGATTTTATCTTATTTTATGCAAGTATTGGTTTATTTTGACAAATAAAAAATATCATGGCAAAAAGGTGACGCCACAAACATATCCTATTTTTTCGAACAAATGTAGAAAATTAAGCGGTCCTTATTAAAAAATTTATCTCCTTGGGTGGTGGCGACTAAAATTGGGTGGTGGCGCAGGGACAAAAAATACGGCCCTAAAAGGCACAATTTTTAATTATTAAAATTTATCAGGGGGCTTTTTAATAAATATTTAGTGGTGATAAGTAAAATTCAAGCTACTCGCAAATTCACTGCCAATTTTTAAAGCAAGGAAGCGCCGCTGGATATTTAATCTATTATAACTTTTAAGCCGCGGAATATTCAACAGCTCATTACATTTTCGCGCAAAGTTTTTTGACAATAAAAATTTATCAAAAGGCTTTATTTACAAACATTTAATAGTAAAACTAAAAATGAAGCCGTTCGCAAGTTTTTTCAAATTTTTACACCGAGGAAACTCTGCGAAAACTATAATATCTTGTAACCACAATGCGCAAAATTTTTTGATTGTCGAAATATTTGAGAGGGGTTCATGTATAAATGGCGTAGGCAAATGGATATTTTAGGCAAATGACTTCTGCCTAGCCAAATGCCTTTTGCCTGGTCAAATGACTTCATGAAAATCGTTTTTATTTAAAAGCCATTTGCCTAGGTAGGTGCATTAAATGCATTTTCCGTGGTCCTTGTTAGACAAATGGCTGTGATATATTTAATAATATATTAGGCGTATGTGTGCTTTGCAGACTACAGTAAAAAGCAAAAGCACGTGTAATTTGATTGGTTCGAAGGGCTATAGACGGTCATGCAAACTTCTTACATTGGGGTGGTCATGGGTAGTTTTGATTAGTTAAAGCATTTTTTTTAATTTGCTTTAATAAGAAATTAAAAAAAGATTTAACTAACCAGGACTATCCATAACCTCCCAATGTGACAGTTTTGCGTGGCCGTCTAGTTATGCAAATATTTCTGTTTCCATTTGTCTAACAATTGCTTTGACAAATAGAATCAATGCTGATTGACTAGGCAAATAGCATTTAAAAATGTCAATACACCATTTGCACTGACAGAAGGCATTTTCCCAGGCAAAAGACATTTAGAAATAGAAAATCAAAATCTAAGCATTCGTTTTGTCCCTTTGCCACCTCCTAACTTTAGTCGCTAGTTTCAGCTTCGTAAATAATTGACGATAAAATTGGCGACTAAAATCTAGGGCTCTAAGGGTCCCTACATTTTTTAAATTATTGTTTTAATTTTGTTAAAGGTAATAATTTATCAATATTTAATAATAAAAAATAATAATCCAAGCTATTGCAAATTTTAACACCGACGAAGCGTCGCTGAATATTTAATATATCATATATTTTTTTTTGCAAAATTTATTAAATATTTAAATTTATAGAAGCGCTTAAGTTATAAATATTCAATAGCAAAAATAAAAATTCAAACCGTTCGCAAATTTATTGCAAATTATAATACCGAGGAAGCCGCGAAAACTACAACAGCTTGTGACGTCAATCCGAAAAATTTTCTGAAATTTATCAGAAGGCTTAATTTATAATTTTTTAGAAATAGAAAATCTAAATCTAAGCTATTCGTTTTGTCTCTGGTCACCTTTTAATTTTAGTCGCTAGTATCAGCTTCGTAATTAAATTAAGCTGAAACTGGCGACTAAAATTGGGAGGTGGCCCGGGGACGGAAAAAACTAGGGCTCCAAGGAGCTGGATTCTTTAATTAATATTTAGAATTTATCAGAGGGTATTATTTATAAATATTTAATGGTAAAAACTTATAATCCAAGCTTGTCGCAAATTTTCACACCGAGGAAGCGCCGCTTCGGAAGTTCTTAACAAATGGCAAACTTTTTTATTATTAATTTAAAAAAGTGTTTCCTCATAAAAAGTCCTGCTTGATGAAAAATACATTTCCACAAAAATATTTGAAGGTTGGATATACAGGGTGGCTTAAAAATGAATTGTTTCCAAATTAAATTAAAGGCTATTTTCTAATTACGGTACCATACTTTAAAGGGTCATGTTTTATGTCATTTTATGAAGAAAACTTCCTATAAACATCTGTCTGGAGTTGCTTCGTTTCTGAGATACAGGGCGTTAAATATTTTTTAAAGGTCTGTTTCTTTTTAAATATCTTAAATACGAAGCCAGATACAAAAAATGTAATTTACTAAAGTTGTATTTTTAGTTGCTTTAAAGGAAAAAAAACAAAAACTGCATAAAAATCCAGTGGCATACATTTTTCTCTCAATAATATTGGCTGTTGTGCCCACTGTACGCTACTGGCGTTTTATGTAGTTTTTATATATTTTTTCCCTTTGAAGCAACTAAAAATACAACTTTTAGTAAAGTACATTTTTTGTATCTGACTTTGTATTTAAGATATTTAAAAACAAACAGACCTTTTAAAAATATTTAACGCCCTGTATCTCAGAAACGAAGCAAGTCCTAAAATATGTTTATAGGAACTTTTTCATAAAATGACATAAGAAATCACCCTTTAAAGTTTGGTGCCGTAGTTGGGAAATAACCCTTATTTCCTCCTTAATTTGGAAACAAGTCATTTCTATAACCACTCTGTACATCCAACCTTAATAATAATAAAAAAGTTTCCCATTTGTTTAAAACTTCCGAAGACTATCCGAAGAGTATTTAATATATTATAACTTTTGTGCGCAAATTTTTTAAACTATTCAATTTTATTAAAGGGCTTTATTTATAAATATTTAATAGCAAAAATATTTATTTAATAATAAATATTTATTATTAAAATTAAAATAATGTTTTGTCTGAATTTTATACTTTCGCTGGTTTCTAAAAAATGTATTTTATTTCAGGGTTTTTCAGCAAAACTCTTTTTGAACATTACGGAAAACAAATGTTCCTAAATAAATATTTACGAAACCTACCTACCTACGAAATTATTAAAAATTTAGGATTTTTAAGGCTGCCTTAACTTGTCGGACGGGCAGGTGCGTAGATATAATGGAATTTTACCTAATGAAATATTAAAAACAAATTCTTACAGAAAAGGACTGTATCCTTTTATTTTTATATTTCAACAAAAATATTCAATATTTTTTTTATCTTAAATGCTAAAAGCTATAATACAAATTGCCCTATTTCATACAGGGTGGTTTAAAAGCACAAAAATAATATTTTGAAAAATAGAAAAAAATATATATATTTCTTTTGAACTACTTGATTACAAAGCATTAAAAAGTCATAAGAACTTTTATATTTTTAAGTTGCTTATTGGGTAAATAAAGTGTAAACTAACTAAGCTGTTTTTTTAAATAAATAATATATTTTATTTCATATGCGAACAATATTAAGTAAAGTTCAATTATGTAAGTAGTAAGTAGTAACCCAAAAGTTAACGTTTTAAGTAAGAAAACCCTAAAATATCTATTATTTTTTTATACTGTTTTAATGAGTACCTAGTTAAAAAAACATTCCTGTTTTTTTGCAAAAATAATGTGTTTCTACTTTTAAATGTTCCTATATATCATAAGACGATTTTTCTTATTGAATTGTACAAAATATTTTATTTAAAAACCATAAGCAATAAAAAAGTATTTAACACCTTTAAATATTTTTTATGATTTTTAATTAAGTAGTATTTAAAAATATATTGTTCCATTTTTTTTTATTTTTAAAGTAATATTTTCGAGACTTTTAACCACCCTGTATATCATGCGGCGTTTTTATTTTAGCTTTTAACATTTTAAACAAAGAAACATTTTTTTATGAGGGATTAGTTTTTTTTTAAATATTAAGATTTTAAAAAATACTGGTAAGCCCATCCGTGAAAACAGTGTATAAAGGTCGAATAAGGCCACAATATAAAATTATTTTTGGCTAACCAGGATGTCCCAGGAAAGTGTGACCTATCAAAGTTACATTATTTCAAGGCACTGGCTAAACGACCGCTGGCGGCATTGATCAATTATAAGAAGAAAACCGCCGTCCGCCGGATTTATTTATTTACGTATATAGAAACCTTCAAAAATCTAAAATATTTTTTTTTTTTAATCTTTATGACATCTCACGAAGGCTTATGCCTAAATACCAGTGTACCGTGAGTGCCGGGTTACTGGATGTTTAACCCAATATTGTCGTGTTCCGTCAACGTTATCCAAGCACTGAAACATGCAGTTGCATTTCACAGCACCTTTTAGACAACGCGGTAGTGCCACCACGGACGTTATTTTTAAATAACTACTACCTAGAAATGGCAGAATACTACACAGTGGTTTGCCATTGCCAGCTGTGAGGTGACGAGCTATTAAAAATCCGATGTCCGACTCCGAGATTCGAACCCGGATCGCTGCGGTAAGAGGCTGAAACGCTAGCCACTACACCACTGCTCGCCACAATTTGTTATTACTGGTGGTTTTTGCCAAGTTTATTTTTCGGTTGGCTATACTTAGAAAACTAGTAACCTTAATAATTATTTATTTTGCTTTGCCGTAAGGGTTTTGTATCTTTGTGTTTTTATTGCTAAACATTATATTTTTTATTGATCAATGAATAAAAATGAAACTGGGAGACGTGTTTGACACTTACAAGGATTTTGTTAAGCTGCAAAGAGTCCTTTAACAGGTTTCAAATAACGGCATTTTATGGTCTAGGTAATAACGTTTTGGGGAAAACGGCCTAATATATTTTATTAAATCAAAAACGTGGTGTTCATTGACGTGTAGTAATAAAAGGTCATTGGTGGTGTTTATGTAAAGCCGCTATAACGCTTCTATAGTAATAGTTTTTTAAAAACAGTTCTGTTTCAAATGATAACTTGTAAATATCGTTTAAAATTTCATAAATTTAGGCTTAAATTGTTGGGTCAGATTGTCATATTTTAGCCTAAGAAATTTGTGGTAGGATTTTTTCCGCACCTTTTGGAGATATTTTTGTTTATTGCAGAAAAACGTCAAGTGCAAAAAATATATATATTTTTTAAATAAAATATGAGTATAGAAGTATTCATACAAATAACAACTGTCTTGGGAAGGTATTAGGTGCTTTTCTATTTTTTAGGCAAAAATCTTTAATAATTTTAAAGATTTTTTTGTCGTTCACCGAAAATTTAATAAAAGTGCAGTTGCAGGTTTCTAAAATAAACGATTCAAGTAATACCAGATAGAAAATAAAAATACATACTTACATACCATGGTGTAATAAAAAAAAACTTTTATTTATCATAATAATTAATTTCTTTCTTTTTGCATTTAATAAAATTAGGGTATCACATCCACCTTATGGTCTACTTTTTTTTTTTATTGGCAAACGGTAATTTAATTTGCTCTATATTATTATCCGTAGGCTAATAAAAGGATAATTTTCTTGTCTTGGACTTTTATCAACCATCTTCATTACCTTGTTTCCTTTACCTGCAGATTTGAAAAAATCAAAAAAATTTCGAATAATTCGAGAAATTTCGAATAATTCGATTTTTTTCGAATAAATCGTTTTTTTTTAATATTTGAATTTTTTCAAATTATTACGAATTATTGTAGTAATCGCGAATTTTTGAGTATATTGAATTTAGGATTTGTTATGCCTAATATTTAAATATAAATTTGACAAATAATAACATTTTATATGAACCAAAAATTTAATTAGATAATAAAACAATTATTATGAAAATTAACTACAAATTCTTGTTCAAAAATAATAAATATGAAACTGAATCTGGTGATAACAAAAGTTCGTTTATCAGATACAATATCACAATCACCAGCAGTAGCGAACAATCCTTTACTTTCAGCAGAAGTACAAGGTATACATATATAGTATGGTATATGTATATAGTAAGAAAATGAATATACACACAGCATTTGAAACTTAAAATTGACCAGGTTTTTGTGCACTATACAGGGTGTAACAAAAATTTGTAAATAAAACAACGTTCTTTTCAAGAACAATATGTTTTTAATTAAATATTTTAAATAAAAATAGAGTATTTTAAAAATTTTAATTCCTATTTACAAGGTATATCCGGCTAACAAAAGTAAGGCTAAATTGTAAGGCGAATATGAACTTTTTTGGGCTTTTTAAAAAATACCCTTAATACAATGTGTTTAAAATGTTAAAAATTATTGTATTTCGCATATTCATTATACAGGGTATTTCATAGATCTATTACTAAACTTGAAATCTTTTGCATTTTGTACAGGGTCCTTTAAAAATTTAACATTAAAAATATAAAAAAAGGATTTTATTTTATATATATTTATATTAAAATAAAAAATTAGGCAATTGTCTTTTTCAGATAATTAATTTTTAATCAAAAGGATATTATGGGTTAGTAGCATATTTTGATGCCCGATGTTATGGAATCTCAATTGGGTAAAATAAAGAATCCATTCATATTTTAATAATTAGTAAATAGTTCGCATTATTCGTGAAATATTTAAAAAATTTGAATTATTCAAAATTTTTCGACTTACTCGAAATATTTCGAATTATTTGTCGAATTTCGAATTATTCGTCGAATTTTGAATAATTCGAAAATTCGAATTATTCGATTCGAATTTCGAATGGAATCTTAATATTCGATTCGATTCGATTCGATCGATATTCGTACACTCCTAATTTTTAATGAAGATCTCCAACTGACCCGAGATCCGAATCACTGACCCGGGTCCCTTAACTGATCCAGACCCGTTGAGTCGGATCTTCAAAAAAACCTGCTTTCCCAGCACTACAAATAAATATTATATTCATACATAATACATATTATGTATGTTTCGATTATTGACTGAATCACATTCAGTTTAAATTTTCGCTTGTATGGCTTCAGGATACAAGTATGCTGAATTTAAAAACAGGAGCGACAACAGGTAAATTGAATTTAAAATGTAATTTAAAAGCTTGGAAAAAGTAGCGAGTATCTGCAGAATATTTGAATTGCGTATTTATTTTTTCAGGTGGAGTTTTTAAATTCTATTACGAAAAATTAATGTATTTAAAATATTCGGTATGTATAAAGAAAAAAGAAAAAATGTCAGTTTTTTTATTTGTGAGCTGGGTATCGCTTGACGCACCGTTTAATTACTAAGTCTACATGAGCTCTTTAATGCGTCAAATGCAAATTTAAATAAAACGCAAGTGTTAACGCTTATAAACCATTTCCTGATTTACATTACATTTATTGTTTGGCATGAAAGTCGGTCTATATAAGGTCACGACATTCGACCATATTGCTTTGACGTGTTATGACGTCACATCTCCCATTTTTCGGCCATGTTGTTCAGTGCCGGAGATATACAGTTTATTATATTAGTAGAACAACCGTTTACACAACAGTTTTTAATTGTTATTAAGTTGTATATTCTTTTACTTTAAATAAAAACATTTGGAATTACATCTTTCAACAAATATCACTTTCAAAACAATGCAAAATGAAATGCGCAATTTCTAGACGCCACTGGATTGATCTTCAGCTTTGATTTTTACCCAGTCTTGCCAACTTTTCTCCAAGAAGTGCCCTTCCTTGCGTCCCCGATCTCGAACCGCCTAAAAGTTGAGGATATGTCGCAACCTTATAAATAAATATAAACTAACCTTGGTTTGGTATATTATATTTACCACGTTTACACGAAGCGCTTTTTTGCGCATTGGAATAATGCAAATTCGAATAAAAATTATAAATAAACGCTCTTAAATCGTTTTACAAAATCGTAATTTACATTAGGCACACTTCTTTTGGTATAGATGTTATTAATATAATGCGAATTACAAGTTTTAAATGAGCATATTCAAGGTCAGTGAGGTGTTCTATCCTACCTGAACTGAAAGGAAGTTCGCGAGTTAGTGGGAACGTGTGTACTGTGTATAATACTGACATGACGGCGCGTTCCAAAATTCATAGCATCGGTCTTATTTGCAGACTTGCCTTCGTACTCACTTTAAGGGAGTTATGGAGAAATGCCTCACCGTGTGTGCGACCTATTTAAAACGGTTTAAGAACCTTTACACATGCGTTTGACTTAAATTCGCATTTGGCTAATGCGCAACTAAACTATTTTCTAGTACTCGTCTTTTAGTTATTTAGTGTATAAGGATCTCTATTCCAAAAATTAATAGTTTTTAAAATATTAACAATAATTTATTATTTATCTATTCTAACAATGCGTTTAAGTATGGGTAGGTATGGGGTAGTTCTGGTTAGTTCTGGCCAAACTGAGCCGTACTTAAAAGCATTGTTAAAATAGATAAAGATTAAATTCCTAATGTTTTTAAAACTAAATTTTTGGAATAGCCCTCTTTTACAAACTTATCCTTATTATTGATGCTTAATAGAGCAAGGTAAAAAAGATAGGCGTTTCCATTTGAAAAAAATGACTTTTAAGGTTTTTGTCGTTATAATTTTTGACCACTATGTATTTCTTAATTGTGAAAATATCAATACAGTCTACTAAAATAGTTTTTTCTCTACGAGAACCACAACCCCAACTTATACTAAATGCTTTTGTTTAAAAGAAATTGATGGTTACGTAATGGCTTGCAAACTTCATTTTTAACATAAAATTTAAAATAAGTCAAAAACGGTTAGACTTCAGTATAGAACATTATACAAAAATTAGTTATGAATTTTACGCAGAATCTAAAAAATAAATAATATATAGGGCTTTTTTATTTAAAATAGGAAAGATGACATTCACTTCCGTCACAACCGGAAGTGGTAGAAGTCTCAAAATATTTTAGTTGTATGTCTCCTACTGACTTTATAATGTTTCCAAATTTTCAAAATTTTTAAAAGCGTACTTTTCGAGAAATCGATCGTCTCATTAATGATCTTTCACTTACAGAAAGGCTTCTCTCTCTTGTCCATCGTCGGGCTGTGGGGATTTATCGCTCTTTATATACTTCCATGGCTTCTGCTCTGAAGAATTGTCCAGTATAGTTCCTCCACTTACGGTTCCCAACAGAGAAACTCGTGGTTCCGCGCGTATGCATCCCTATACGTTCCAACTGGACAGGCCCCGAACTTCCCACTTTGTTCGTTCTTTTATCCCTAGAGTTTCTAGGTTGTGGAACTTGCTGCTCGCGGAGGTCTTTCCTTCCCCCCAAATCTTCAAGTATTTAAGTCCCGTGTCAACAAACTCCCTCTTACCTCGCTTAAGACACCCACGGTACGTTAGTATTTAGGCTTTTAGCCTCCGAGGTTTGTCCAAAGATAAAAAAAATCGATCGCGGCAGTTCCCGTTGGAGCACCCTGTACGGTGGTGTGCATAAAAATAGCAGTAGTAACCAAACTTATTAAAACTCTATTAAGTTTTAGACTGGCCGGCGCAATCGCCGGATCTAAGTCCTATAGAACATTTTTGGAAGTACTTAAATAAAGCTGTTTACGCTGCTTAATCAATCAATGCCAATAAATTGTGGGAAAATTTGCTAAACAGAGTTTCAATTTATTCCTTTTGCCACATGCCAAAAACCAGTTGAATCCATGCCCCGCAGATGTCACGCAGTAATCAAGAACAACGGTCAAGCTGTCGTTTGGAATAGTTCCCTTTCACTGGATATGTTTGTACAACATTTTTTTAATTCATTGATATTTTATTGCACAACGTATTTTTAAAGAATAACCATTTTATTTCTACATAATCAATATTGTTGTTTTTTGCACTAAATAGAGAATGCTTATATGATTTAACGAATTTTATATGTTTTTTTTTCCATATTAACAGAATTTATAATGGAAATATATAAAATTGACGAATAAAGTTTTGGATGTTAAAAATGACAACTCTCACTTGATTCAGTTTTAACATATAACAGTCACCACTTTCCTAATTCATTTATTTTTTTTTAATTTCAGCAGCACAAACAGGTTAGGAGCACCCAAGGAAAATTTTGACGATCAAAAAAAAAAAGGTCCCCACTTGCCAAATCCACTCTTTTTCTTATTTTACCATTGCTTTTAATATAAATAATTTTTGCTTTTACACATTTTGGGGCTTCTATAGCCCGGGAGCTTTGGCTATAAGTTTTTCTTTGTAAAATAATGGTTGTGCCGAGAAAAGTAAATAATTTATAAGTAGGGATAAATAAAACATAAATAAAATGTAAATTTAAAAAGCTTTCGTAAGGTTTTGGAAAAAAATATTTTTATCCAACACTTACATATAATATCTACATAATTGATCAGATTTTGAGGATATAAAGTGTACTATAAGTCACTAGTGAGCTAAAAGTACCCTTTAGCTCACTAGTGAATTATAGACTTTAGCTCACTAGTGACTTATACTAATTCTTTATTACTTCCAACATTTCACAATTAAAAAAATAACATAAAACAACTAATATATTATACTACAATTTATTCGTGTTTATATTAACAGTAATTGTTATATTAGATTTATCTTGGACAACGTTACATTGTGCGGAGTGTTCTTCAGGAAGTCTTTCAGCACTAGTACTTGCCTTGGTGCGCTCTTCACCCTGTATTCCTCTTGCAATCTCAAACTTGTTAGAGATGCAATCTTCTAAATATCCTTCTGCCACGGTAGAAGACTTCCACCCGCCATGGCGTTTAAGGTTGGTGATATCGGCCCCAGCGTTGACTAGAAGTGTCGCTGAAGAACGCCGCATGCTATGACCACTATATAAGATTTCATCAGGTAGTTGCAAATAATGAGCAACTACTCTCGGAATTTTCGAAATTTTATTTATTCCCACGCATTGCCTAGTGCATTTTCCTTTTTGAAAGTTGACAAAAATCTTTTGTGAAGCGTGTTCTCTGGCCTTAGGGACACATATTTTCTAAATAATTCAAGCACATTTACCAAAAATCCTTCTTTTAAAATTGTAAAGCTTCTCGATTTGTTCGTCTTGGTATCAGGTATAGAAACATATATGTACTGGCCTTTATCTACTATATCTTCAATACTTAAGCGAGTTAGTTCGTCACAACGGCATGCACCAGCGATTCCCAATATCAATGCAACCTATAAAAATCCGAACAGATAAATATTTAATACCAGAAACTAAAGTAAATTCATACCTTTGACATTAAGTGCTCGTCGTCAGGTGCCTCAGCCACAAATTTTTCGATGTATTGCCTCTCCAGAATTTTTGCCTTTTTCGGTTTGAAATTTCTTGAATTGCTCTTCAAATAAGCGACAACTTTTCCATACCTCCCTATATCCACGTTCTTATATACTTTTAAGGTCGTTTTTATCATTGAATACTTCGTCCACATTGATGAGGGAGCAACTTTTTCGATAAAAACCGAAAGTAAGCCATAATAACATCTTCATTTATAGTACCAACTCCTCGCCTTTTCCTCCATGCTTCAAAATCTTCAAATTCTTTATTGTACGTTAGTTTTGACTTCTCTGGAATTAAACTGCATGTCGCTACCACAGCTTCTTCCAAAATTTCCGCAGGAACTTCACAATTTTCCATTTTGCAAAGCATTTTTATGTTTGTCTACAAAGTTGTTTACTAAACAAACCCGTAGTTACCAACAAAATGCATTACAACCAAACAAGCTTGCTTTCCAAAAAATACAAAATTTTGTTGCTGGTGTTGACAATGACAAGTAACAAATAATGGATGACGTTTTCAAATTATTTTCGATATTAAAAACGATTTATACGAAAGTGTTGGATAAAATTTTGTATTAGACACGTGAGTTATATTACATATAAGTCACTTAAGAAAATTACCTCTCTCACCCTTCGGGCTCGAGAGTTAAACTTTTCTTGCGTGACTTATATGTAATATAACTCACTTATCTAATAAATAACTATATTTAGTTCACATGCTTTAACATAATGTTAATAATTAAGCAAAATCAATCAATATATGTAAATTAAAGCACGTCTCCTCTATGCAATTCTCGACAAATAAAGCTGTTTATTAAACTAACGAATTGCAGGTTTCAATTTGTATTTTGAACTCAGTTTACTGTTTGGTTAAATTAAATTTATAAAGAAGTCAACGGAAATAATTGTAATTAAATTTCTACCAAGTTATTTTTTTCTTTTAATTTAGATTACTGTTGGATTTACCAGCAGGCTGAGTAGGCTGGAGTCTAGGGTGGAAAATTTTTAGGGGGCGGCAGATTCAGATAATAATATTTTTTTATATCGATGTGCAAAAAATCCCTTAATTTATTAGTGGGTTGTATGGAGGTAGTTAATAAATATGTTTTTTTTTCTTAGGCGAAAACTTTTTTCTATTTCTTTTTTTTTCGTACATACGCAATTGGAAAAATAAATAGCCTACAGGCGACAAATGTGTAATTCCGCCACTGATTTAGATCAAATCAATAATTGTAAACTGGACAAATAAGTAGTCTTTGTATCAAATATATTTTAATTTAGACAAGTAACATAGTTTTAAAAATTACATGTTATATATAAAGAAACGGCGGCTATGGTTACATATATGGGGACAAACCAAGGACGAAAATAAACTTGGGTCTCGGACAACACCCTACTGTGTTCCAGGCCGAATATGTAGCCATAGAACAATGCGCTAGGGAAAGCATCAGAAGGAGCTATGAGGATAAAACCATAGTAATCTATTCGGACAGCCAGGCAGCCATCAGGGCACTCAGTTCATGCAAAATCAGCTCCAAGCTGGTGCAGGACTGCGTAATTGCCCTGGAAGAGGTGGAGTGCGTCCAACAAGCTAACTATTGCCTGGGTACCAGGACACGAAAGCCACGAAGGCAATGAAGAAGCTGATAAATTGGCAAAGGAGGGGCTGGTAGGACAATGGTAGGTCCTGAGCCCTACTGTGGTATTCCATCATGCCAGGTAAGGTCATCCATTAGATCATGGATTATGAGGGAATCACAAGACTGGTGGAGGAGAACACCAGGACAGCGTCAGGCGAAAGTGTTCATTAAGGCTTACTCGCCAGAATTTACAAAAGACCTTCTGAATTATAACCGGAAGGCAGTAAGAATAATAGTGGGTCAACTGACAGGTCATTGCAGACTGAATAAACACCTGGAAACTATGGGCCTGGCAGAAGAAAACCTATGTAGGTTCTGCCAGGAGGAGGAAGAAACCGCAGAACACGTATGGTGCTACTGCGAAGCCCTTTGTCGTCTGCGGTTTGCAAGGCTGGGTGAAGAAAAACCTAAAGCGGCAAGATATACCAAGGGGCCAGTTTCAAGCTTGTGGAGTCTGATTAAACAGACCGGCTTGGATAGCGTGCTCTAACCTATGGACGGAGGACACACAATAAACCTGAGCAGGTTGCAGTGTTAGAGGATATGCAATCCACCTCCTAATCTAATCTAATCTAATCTAATGGTTTAATAAATTAATTAAATTTTGCAAAGAATAAACCTAACCTAGAAAAAATTAAAAACTCTATTAAAAGGTACTTTAGCATAAGGACAAGATTCTGAACACGGCGGCAGACTACAAACCACCGACGACAGTGGCTGTGCCATTCACATCAAGGTGTGGTTCCGAGCACTGCGGCACGCAGCAAACCGCGGAGACAAGCGCCAGGGCGATTCATTTTTGCTTTCGCCTTGGGGAGTAACATGTAGCGTTGCTGGTAATATGAATGGCTCTGGCGCTTGCGTCATCGCTTTGCTGCGTGTACCTTTACCAGCAACACTAACACATTCTGCCGCTGCCGTCGGCGGTCTGCAGTTTACCGTCGATGCCGTGTTCAGAATCGTAGCCTAAAGCGAAAAAAACCTTTTTTTATTTTTAACTTAGTGCCATTAAATATTTACTTAGTGTGTTTTCCATTTCTGTAAAAAAATTGAGGTTGTATTTTTGAGTAAATTCTTTAAAACCAATTTATACATTTTATTTGAAAGTACTTCATAACGATTTGAAACTTACCAAATGAACAAAAAATACCCAGGTGCTTTTGAATTAGGCAGCAGTTAATTTGATAATATTTTTTCTAAATGTGTTTATTTATTATTGTTTTCTGTAAACTTGTGAAAAAAAAATATTTATTTTTTTAATAATTAAGATGAATTAATTTAAACCTAATTTAGGTAATTTAAAAAAGTCACTTAGAAGAATTAAAGGGATGGATGAGGAAGGGGGAGGGGGAGTTTTTTTAATCACAAGTTTAAAAGTGTTAGATTTTTATTTAAATAGTTTAAAAACACTCTTTATGAAATTTTGTAAAAGGTAGGAAGTAAAATAGAATAGGAAATATTTAAGGAGGCACAGAAAATGGATCAATATATGCAGGGAATGGATGGAGCAGGCGTTAATAATTCATTTATTTCCGGTCTGCTAATAGGGACAACGGGAACGAAAGTGTCCCTCATGTTTAACCTGTATAAATATTATATATTCTGAAGTATCTGCAAACCCATAAAGCTCTCTTTCCTGAACAAATTTGTGCCACGACTTTCTATTACATCCTTGCTTAATATATGTATATCACCCAAAATTATTAAAATTAATCGTCATTCACCTATTATTAGGTATTGCCATAGTTGAATGCTAAAGTTGCCAATTTAAATAATAGTATAGCGGTAGCAACGTTTTCGAAAAATAATTGTAGGTCAGCTGATTTTTTGAAATGTTGTTCTTCTTCCTCTTCTGGATAGACCCTGGATAGTTCTGCTTAGAGTAAGTGGTTGCTTATTAGTTCGCATCCTACCTGTACAGGTAATAATCCAAGGTTTTCAAAACGTTTAAAGAAACATATTTTTCCAATTTCTTGTCTTTCAGTAGGTTTACCCAACATGTTTTTTTATATTGCACACAAGAAATATATAAAAATAAAAAAACACCTAATTTACAGATTTTTTTAATATATTTTTTGAGTGGTGTAGGAATATGTAATCTAACATTTTTTTCGAAAACTAAGCAAGATACAAAAAATAATAGGGGACAAAAAGTTGTATTTGTATTTGCCTATTAAAAACCAATCTAAAAAATAAATACGTTAAACACTGTGTATCTTTAAAACTATGCAATTGCAGACCTATGTTTATGTAAACCTTTTTTATAAATTTAGCTCATAAATAAATTCTTAATTTTTTTGCGCAACCCTGTATATTTTTGTAAATTGATTACTTTTTTTAATAACCCCGTATAATAATATTACAGAATTGCTTTCTGCATATGCAGTGCATAGTACTCTACTAATTTATATATAATAACAAAACTATTTTAGTGCAATAGGACTGATACGATTTTTGTCCCGAAATCCCTATCTCTCGACGCACTGTGTGCCGTCTGTAATATTATGCCGCGTCCAGACTGCAACAACAATTCGCCAAACATCCGTCCAAACAAACCAACCTATTTGCGCGCTCCTTTGATGCAAAAACTAACAAGCTCTGAATCATTGCGGAATCATTCGTCAAGCCCTTGAAATGACATGAATTCCATCCACGTTCACGTCTGCGCTATGTGGTGCTACGTGGCGCGCTAATCGGCGCGGCGAGTTGTAAGTCTGGACGTAGCATTACACGAACCACTCGGTGCCACTTTTGACTCCTCGAATACTCCTGTTTAATGTTAACACATAAAACTACGTGTGTTTACACGCACTTAAACTAAAAAAAGATAAAAAAGAAAAAAAAAAAAAGAAAAAACATACATTTCCCCCAAAAAGTTTTTTTAATTGCATCGTTTAAACCGTCACAAGTAGATATTTGAAGCTATCCCAATACAGGGTGTAATTTAATTGATGGCTAAAAATACAGGGTATGATTTCTTAGTTTATTTTAGAAACAAAAGTTCATATGAACATATATCCTAAACGTCTTAACTTTTGAGATACAGGGTGTTAAAATTTAAAAAAAAACAAAAAATTTCAAAAACACTTATTTCAGTAAAAACTGTTATACTGGATATAAATCTTATTCAAATAAGTATTTAATATTTTCGATACATAATTGTTAATTAAAAATTATAAACCCTAATTTTAAAAAGAAAAAGATTCCGCAATATTTCTTTTATGGTGTAAAAATATGCAATTAGGTGATTTTTTTCTTTTATAGTAAACAAGATACGGAAAAATATTAGGAGACATTAAAGCAGTATTTTTATTTACTTAACCTATAGAAAACACAAATATTTTACAAATATTTACACAGTCAGTAGCATACAGTTTTTTGTTGGAAATATTCTTTCAGTTGCCTCTTGAGACGCCACTGGACTTATTAAATGTAATTAAGTTAGTGATAAATAACCTCCCTAATGTCATTAATAATGCTGACAAATTAAAACAAAATTGGGTAAAGAATAGTTGGGATATTTAAAAAAATTGATTTTTTTTTAAATTTTAACACTCTGTATTTTAAAAGTTAGGGGGTTTAGGACATATGTTTATATGTACTTTTCTTTCTAAAATAAGCTAAGGAATCTTACTCTTTTTTTTTGCCATCAATTATATTAAAAATATGAAAATAACATTGTCAAATAATAAGTGGTGGTCCCATTTAAAATACTTTACTATACCTAATACAAGTTAATAAACAACGTTATATCGCCCGGACTAATTTAAGCATAAACAGGAAGCGTTTTAAAAAGGTAAGTAAGCAGATAATAAATGGGCAATGCGCATTGTTATTTTTAACGTTAAAAAAATGTTGACAATAGCATAAAATGTCATGTAATGTAATGTCATTCAATTTAAAATAATATATATTTTAAATATTTCATTAATTTATTTCTTTTAAAGTAATCAGGGCCGTATTAAGGGTATGAGGCGCCCTAGGCTAGAATTGCCAGAGCGCCTATTTTCGTACAAAATTTTTTTAAAAGAGCTTTATTTCAGTCAACAAAAAGGTCATTCTCTTCTTTTCGCCTCTATTTTATTTATATCCCCGCTGAAAAATTAGAAAAATTAGTTCTAATCCCTACCCGACCTAAACTTTTTAGGAACGTCGCTGTCTAGCGCCTATGCGCCTATTACTCCCCTGTCTGGCGCCTATTTTTTCATGGCGCCTTAGGCTGTAGCCTAGTCAGCCTAATGGATAATACGGCACTGAAAGTAATCTTCACTTTTATTATATTATGCAAAGGCAGAATAGTTTTTCATAATATATAAAAGTTTTATTTTCTTTAAATGAGTAATAAATATAAATGTAAATTAAATATTCTGAAGAACAGCCAAATATAAGTTTTTGAAATGTATGTCAACAATTAAAAACCGCATTTTTTTAACGGCCATAGAAAAAAACAATTTGCTAAATTCCTTGTAAAATTTTTTATCTCAATATGATCGTATAAAATGACAGACCGTTTTTAATGTTATACCAAATTTTAAAGTTTGAAGCGTTAAAAATGTAAAAATAAATTAATTTAATTAAACTTCTGCACACACATTTTTTAGAAACCAATTAAGTGATACTTTAATTTTTTTTTCACCCTTTCGGGGTCATCCCACCCAGGTCCGACGACCGCCCCCTAGGTGGTGCACTGCAGCCTGAAGGCTTATTGTACCTTGACCCCTACTCCTTCTCATTCACACACCATTCATTCCATAACTTGGATGGTTGTTGCTCGGTCCGCATCCCCGAGCAGAACACCGTGTGCCGTTGCCCAAAACACCGCCGTTGCCGGGTGTCCAAATTATGGGCGCGCATTTCACTGCTTAACTCCGGAGATCGACGCTTGCCGATACAACCGAAGCAGCCACAAGCGCGCCTGATACTTTAATTAGAATAGGGGTTATTTTTTTATGCCTAATTTAACACTGCTATAAAATACAGGGTGTTCCTGTACTTTTACACTTTTTTGGTATATAGTAAGTAGCGTTATATAGGTATATATTAGGGTCTTTTTATCTTTGGACAATCCACGGAGGCTAAAAGCCTAAATACTAACGTACCGTGGTTGTCTTAAGCAGGGTAAGAGGAAGTTTGCTAACACGGGACTTAAAAACTTGAAGATTTGGGGGGAAGGAAAGACCTCTGCTGGCAGTAGGTTCCACAGTCTAAAAACTCTAGGGATAAAAGAACGAACGAAATGGGAAGTTGGGGGCCTGTCTAATTGGACCGTATAGGGATGCATACGTGCGGCACCACGAGTTTCTCTGTTGGGAGCTGCAAGAGGAGGGACTATACTGGATAATTCGTCGGAGCAGAAGCCGTAAAAGTATCTATAGAAGAGCGATAGATCTCCCAATCCTACATTCACATATTTTTCAATTTACTTTGTTTCAAAACCCACTTTGTATTAAATTGTAAAAACAAAAATATTTTTGCTAGTTTTAAAACCACAAAAAAACACCTCTGGCAAGCTATAAACTTAATAGGTAATCATTTTTAAAAATGTATTTATATTTTATCTTAGGGTTCTTTTATGTACCGGAAAATCATAACTGCGGAAAATTTGAATTTCCCCAGGGCAATTTAAAATTTAATCAATATCAATATTCTGTTTAATATGAGTAATGTAATTTTAATAAGGGGTTATTTAAAATTTTCAATAACCTAAAATGATTTTAAAATATACAGTGAGTACCAGGATGGATGTTACAAAAGGACAAATTAATAATATATACAATATTATATTTAAACTATGCGTATGCGTTAAAAAATTATAGTTTTTTTAATCGTAATTTTATTACTCGCTTAAATATTTTAAAAACATTTAAAATGCGATCTTCTATGTATGAAAGGCCATTTACCAATGTATAAACTTTATTTTTTACCAGTGTCATCCGTTATTATATTTTTTTCAATAATAAAAAAATCGCCTCTGTACAGGGTAATCCTTGGTAAATATGGCAAGATAAATTGCTGGAAATTATTTTTAAGATTCTAAGTCGACCACTAGGGGACGTAACGGTAGCCACAAAATGGAAAAAACGGTTATTCTTAAAAATATTTCCCATTACCTTATGTCACATATGAGTTTATTACAATTTCTCTATACTCGTTTGAAAAAGCATTTAAGGACTTTTTAATTAAGTATTAATATAACCAGTTTATTGTTGTTTACGGTCTGTAGGTGGCGCTTCTTGACAAAAGTGCAAATTTTGGTGATTTTTTCAAAAATTTTAAATGCCTTGATACTGTAAACACCCTGTATAGGGGTATATGGGTTTTAATAATTTTATTATTTATATAATTATTTCGACATTAAAGAAATCATATCCAAAAAATTAAAACAAATAATCCAAAATATAGTGCAAGGTTTTTGTCACTAAACAATAACAGATTGTAGGTCAAATTATTTTATTCAGGGTCAACAACGTGAGTCAAAGTCAGCAAAATACTAAGTTCAACTTGGTATATATACAGAAATTGTCCTAATAAAGAGAGGAAATAAATTGGAAAAATATTAGATAAGAAGTAGGTAGTAAAAGTGAAGTCAAGTATAAAGTAAAGTTTTAGTTAAGCCCCGTACGGGCTACCCCTAGTGGGGGTATGCCCGTACTAAATTTAGTTAGTCAAATAGTTCCTGTAGTCTTATAGTAAAAGAAAAAGATAGTTTTTTGTCAATCGGTCTTATGGTCCCAAAAGATAGTTCCGTATGGTACATTTGCCCCAGTGACGTAAAGTGGCCCTATGGTAATCCAAAATTCTACGTCACAATATACCTATTGAAAAATGGTAAAAACTCCAAATTAATATCGTTATTCGTTTTTGAGATATGAATAAAAATAGATGGTAATTACTAAAAACTGTCGCAGCAATTCTTCCAACCTTATGACCACTAATTTAAATCACTCTCTAAAGCACTTTTGAGATATTTTTTTATAAATGTCGGCCAAACTTTTTTATGACACTACAAAAAGTTACAAACATGGCTTAAATTAAATGGCATTTGTTTGTTCTTATCAATATCAGCCAACAAATAGATGACAGACACTTTTTAAACTGACTTATCATCTAGAACTAAAATCATATAAAAACTCAAAATAATTATTATTTTAACGACAGTTTATTAAGGCAGTTTATGTTTTAAATACATATTTTTTTTTCGGTTTTAATTGTAAAAAAATTAGTTCTGAATAGCAATAAGGATTTTTATAAACAGGGAATTTTTCTAAAAAATGCTGGCATAAGGCAATATAAAAACCTTATGCCTATCATTTTTACTTCTTCGACGAACAAACTTGATTTTGCAGTTCTATGGGTTTCAAAGCTTAAGTAGGCGTAAAAAACAATATTAGAAAGCAGCGTCAAATGACTTAATATGAGTTTTTTTTTTCTGTTTTAAACTTTAATTTATTCAGTAAAAATGCCTTTTACGAATGAAGAAGCTGTAGGGTAGGTATGATTGCTGTTTACTTTGAATGCTATGAAAATGCACCAATAGCTACAAGGGAGTACGCATTGAGTTTTTCAGCCCGGCGTTATTACCACAAAAGGGTTTTTCCATGCTTGGTGCAACGATTACGTACCACTAGAATCTTTCGCAGACCTGTATTTCAAAGACGGCGTAATGCTAGAACCGAAAAAATGTCAATGTATTAGCACCTACAGGGTGTTACAGAATAAAATGTTGATCCTTAAGGGTTTTAATCCTTATCTGATTTAAAAAAAAGTTTAAATAAAGCTATTTTCTAAACTCCTTAACTTTTGAGCTACAGAGAGCTAAAATTTTTAGAAAAAATATTGTTTTTTATAATAACTATTATCCAATTCAGATTTTTTCTTTAAATTTGATAGACGCCTGCTATGAAACAGAAGACATTTTTTGGCATACAACAAAATAATTTTTTCCAGTGTCCTACATAAGGGGTTTAGGTTAAATATGTTTTAAGAAAAAAATGATGCGCCACTGCATTTTTCCAAAATACATATATATGTTTTTTTAATTCCCATTTAGTTTGGAACAAATTTGATCTCTTGACTTCTTTTTATAATACTATATTATAAATATAGCCCGTTTTGTTTAATAGATATTTAGGTTTTACAAATAATATTTTTGAAATTATTACTTTGCTAACAAAGTTTGTGTTATTTAGTTTAAGTCATGTTTGTGACTTTTTTAGTGTTATAAACAGGTTTTGTCGACAATTATAAGAAATATCTTAAAAGTGCTTTCGAGAGTGATTTAAATTAGTGGTCATAAGTTTGGAAGAATTGCTGCGACAGTTTTTAGTAATTAACATCTATTTTTATTCATATCTCTAAAACGGATTACGATATTGATTTGGGGTTTTTACCATTTTTTATGTTTTTCTAGTAATATTGATACCTTAATATAAGCGTCCCTAAATGTTCTTTTAAACGAGACTAATTTTTTAAAAATCGGTTAAGTAACACGGAAGTTGTTAAATTTTTTTCCAGTCAATATTCGTCCCTTCCCCTACTCCCTATTTTGCAATATAGAGAAAAATGCTTTATACAAAAAGTTTTCTAATTTGTGATATAAGTTAATAGAAAATATTTTTAGGAAAAACGTTTTTCTATTTTGTGGCTACCGTTACGGCCCCTAGCGGTCAACTTAAAATCTTAAAAATAATTTTCAGCAATTTTTCTTGGCCATATTTAATCAAGATTTTTATTTTCGGAAGCCGTACGATAAATACTTCCCAAGATACAGCCGCGGTACTCGCCTTATTGCCCACCCTGTATATGTATTTAGGGTGTCTGAAAAGTAAGGTCAAAAATGATAAAGGTGATTAAGTGAACCAAAATAATATTAGTACTTCATATAAAACAAAGTTCTATCGCGCTTCGTTTGGGAGATATTGACCTTCAAAGTTGGTATAAAAAAATTATATTTCAATTATAACTTTTGAACTGTTGCCACAGTATCAATGATATTTGGGCTACTAAATCGCCTTATAGTAAAGCTTCTTTTCATAGGTAAACGGCTTTTCAGTAAGTCGAAATTATACAGGGTGCGACGATTTTTTAAATTTAATGTATGCATTTTTTACACAGGTGACAGGTTTAATATTTTGCTTTGACCGTTTTATTTCTTTATCATTTTTGTATAAAAAGGTACACCTTATTTGAATCGATACCTTGGACCGTTTTTCAAAAAATCGCATTTTCAATCCAGACATACCAGCATTTTGTATGTAATAAAAAAATTTCACTTTTGATAAAATTATTAAAATGTGGTGAAATTATTTAAAACCGTCTTGGTCAGCCCATTTAACTTTATAATATAGTTTTTAAGAACTCTATCATATTTTAAAAATTTTTAGAGAAAATGGAATTTTATATTATTTACAAAATGCTGGTATGTCTAAACTTAAAATGCAATTTTATGAAAAACGGTCCAATATATCGACTAAAATAAGGTATATCATTTTTGTACAAAAATAATAAAGTAGTTAAGGGGTAAAAGCAAAATGTCGAATTTGTTACCAGTGTTAAAAATGCATAAATTAAATTTAAAAAATCGTTGCATTCTGTATAATTCCGCCTTAATAAACAGCCGTTTATCTATGGAGAGAAGCAATACTATGAGGTAATCTAGTAGCCCAAATATCATTGGTACTGTGGCAACAGTTTAAGTTATAATTAAATTTGGTTTTTTATACGAACTTTGAAGGTCAATATATCCTCAACGAAGTGCGATAGAACTTATTTTATATAAAGAACTAACATGACTTTGGCTCCCTCCATCACCCCTATCATTTTTGGCCTCACCTTTCCGGATACTCTGTATATTTGTGTATTTTTTTTAATTTTATATTTTTCAAGATATGAACCAAATATATAATTTTTCTTATGGAATGCCCTGTATTTTTTAATCATTACATTATAACAGATAAAAGTTTTTAAAAATTATTAATATATGATAAAAGTAATAAGCTGTGTTTATAAATAATTTATCTAGTAATTTTTTTTCCTATTCCTGAGAATTTCCTCAATAAATGCATGGCTTAATTAATAATACTTTAGTTTTAGTTGTATATAACGATAAGTTTTTTCTTGCCGCTAAAATACTTCTGGCTTTTCTTTTAGTTAATTTTTTTAGCTTCGACAAAATCTTCGTAGGTGTCAAACATGTGTCCCAGTTTTGTTTTTGTTGGTTGATCAATAATAAAAACAATATTAAACAATAAAACAAAAAATTAATAAAGTTAGGTTAACTTCAACTATTATTCGGCGGTTTTCAATAGTTTTTATGATAAAATAAGTAACCATTTTTGATGGTTTTATACACCCTAAATGGACATAACCGCTGGACTGCGGTTTTCTTCTTATAGTTGAGCAAAACCGCCAGCGGTCGTTTAGCCAGTGCCTTTTTACAAAGCCAACTTTTAAAGAAAATGTCGATCGGAATAAATTAATTTTCATAAGATAAAACAATACTAAGCTGCAATTTTTTATTTAACGACTCTCCAGTCAAATAGGTATAAGCACTTAAAAAATTAAAGTAAGAAATGTGTTGGTTGTTACCATTAGTTCTGATAGACAGTGTAATTGATACAATTGTGGACTAAGGGATCAAAATTTAGAGGCGGCAAAATAAATAGCTTACGAGCGGCACATCTGTAATTCCGCCAATGTGATCAAATTATAAAAATTTACCTGTGCTGTGTGTCAATTCAACATTAAAAGCAAATAATGACTTTGTGTAATTTGCGGGATGTTCCTTAGGGAATAAATTTGCTCCTAAAACAAACTTACGTTTTAGCAGAGACCTAAAAGGAAATTCAATTTCAAATTTATGTAATATTTTCCATAATCCGAAGTAGAGTGCTGATATTGATTTTTCGAAAGGCCAGAACTCTAAGTATCAATTTTTAAACTTTGCTTTTAGTCTATCGTTAATTCTGTATTTGTTAAAAGGATCCCAAATCCCGCTTTGTATATTTATTTAAAAATAAAAGTGGAGTTGTGTTTTTAAAAGCATAAAACACATCAAATAATTGACAATTAGTTAGTCCTGTTTTGTAAATGCGTTTTAACTTTAAGTGAAAAGGGTGTGGCTGTGTGCACGTAAGAATGTAAAGGGGAGGAATGAAACCTTTGTATTTCGTGCAATTATTTAATAAAATCTTTTTATTTTATTTATATATTTTATTAAATAATTGCACGAAATACAAAGGTTTCATTCCTCCCCTTTAACTTTAATGCTAAAACATCTATATACCACCGGCGGTTGTTTAGCCAGTGTCTTTTTACAAAGCCAACTTTTAAAAAAAATGCCAATCGGAATAAATTAATTTTCATAAGATAAAACAATACTAAGCTGCAGTTTTTATTTAACAGCTTCTCTTCAGTCAAATAGATATAAGTATTTAAAAAATTAAAGTAATAAATTATAAAAATTTACCTGTGCTGTATGTCAATTCAACATTAAAAGCAAATAATGACTTTGTGTAATTTGCGGGATGTTCCTTAGGGAATAAATTTGCTCCTAAACCAAACTTACGTTTTACCAGAGACCTAAAAGGAAATTCAATTTCAAATTTATGTAATATTTTCCATAATCCGAATTAGAGTGCTGATATTGATTTTTAGAAAGGCCAGAACTCTAAGTATTAATTTTTAAACTTTGCTTTTAGTCTATCGTTAATTTTGTATTTGTTAAAAGGATCCCAAATCCCGCTTTGTATATTAATTTAAAAAATACGTTGGAATTGCTTTTTAAAAGCATAAAACACATCAAATAATTGATAATTAGTTAGTCCTGTTTTGTAAATGCGTTTTAACTTCAATGCTAAAACATCTTTTAATAACATATATATATATATATATATATATATATATATATATATATATATATATATATATATAAATATATTATATATATATTGAACGTTTTTATAAAAAAATTAGACGGCGCCCCTTTAACCACCAGGGCCACCACCTCTAAATTCCTATATTAAGTCAATATCTTTACCTAATACAAAATGGCGGTACTTTACCAAAATACCTGATCGGGATGGCCGTATTTCCAAAAGTAATAAAGTAAGATGTACCTAATGGGACATTTTCTTAATAATATAAAGGGTGCTTTATTAAAAAATATATAAACTTTTATACTACCCTGTATATAATTACAAGTATAACCAATAAAAAATGTTTTAAAAGAGCTTTAAGAAAATACCCCATTAAGTTTATTTAACTTTATTTGTTTCAAAAATACGGCCATATGATTCATTAAATATGTGTAAAGAAACGCAGACCGATAAAAATGGAGGAATTTTTTTAACGCCATTTTATTAGAAACTAATTAAGATAAATATAACACTTGGTACATGTATTTTTTGGAAATGCCGGTTGAATTAATTTTTAGAAAACGAAATAGAGTTTTCCAATGCTTTGCCGGTGATTCAAAGCTTGTTGGTTTTTAGCGTCAAAGGAGCGCGCAAACAGGTTGGTTAGTTTGGACGGATGTTTGGCGAATTGTTGCAAGTCTGGAAGCGGCATAACATTGCATCGCTTTATGAATTTCGTGTAAACATAAATTTTAACAAGGTCCCGGTCAAATAATATATGTGCTAAAAAAATCGGGTATCAGAATTTAGAAGGCATGTTCAGAAGCTTAGTCACGAAAAACCTAACCTTACTTAATCTAATCCTTAAATTATACCTGATCGTGTAATAAACATTAACAAAAAAATGGTAACACAGTTTTACCTACGCTTAAATTTTTAATAAAAAGATAGGTAGAAAAATATGTTTTAGTTAAACAAGGAGAGCCAGTATAGATTTGTGGATGGTATTACTATTTTTGATGTTTATGTCTTTTTCCTTGTCGTGGTTACAAAAAGATTGTACGGGGTATCTGTTATAAATTTACACCTGCCTTATCTTTTAATTTTTTGTCGTACAGGGTGGCGCCTCTTTGTTGACCTTGCAGGATATTGCAAAAACTAAAAGAGATGAAACAAAACTAAACTTATTTTTTTGATTTAATTTTTAAACAAATTCAATGGTAAAACTAAATCATGGATAACTTCATTCGTTTGGCCACCATCATGATTGTTTTAAAGAAACACTCTGTATAATATATTACCGTTGCATAGATATTAAAAAAAAGTTTAACAAAATTCCATATTTGATTTATTTATCCTTATACTTTTGAAAATATAACCATACAAATCTAGAAAATAATAGATATAAGCATTAAGAATTGGAAGGTCATATTTATGAAACTGTCATAGAATATTATTTTAAATGTAGTAAATTCCTGAAGGCTTTAAAAATGTCTTTTAATGATCATAAAATATACAGGGTGTTTCATTTAAACATGCCATTTTATTATCGAACTTCTCACTATGGCTATACTTCCGAAACTATGACAAATTAAATTTATTAAATGTCGTATTTTTTCACGGCTTTTAAGATGACTATTCTATTGGTAATAAAATATATAGGGTGTTTCATTTACAAAAACTCAACCTTTTGGTATAACCTTAAAAAAATATTGAGGGTTGTATAAGGGAAGTCTTTACTCCACAAATAAAATGCCAATCTAAAGTTTTAGATGTGATTCATTTCGGCAGGTGTACCTGCCATCATCAGAACTAATAAAACTATGTCTTCACGTGCACAAAAACATAAACAATTCACTAACCAGTGTTTTGTGCACGTGAAGACATAGTTTTATAGTCTGATGATGGCAGGAACACCTGCCGAAGTCATCACATCTAAAACTTTAGATTGACATTTGATTTGTGGAGTAGAGCTTCCCTTATACAACCCTCAATACTATATTGACTCCACTTCTAAATGGACTTCTTTCTAAACACTTAAAATAAAAGTCAATGGAAAAAATATAGTAACGCCACTGTATTCTACGTAAAAATCCTTAACACTTCTTTTTATCTCTAATATTAAGAAATTACAACTGCCTGGCCAAATCGACAAAATTTAAAAAACACTCTGTATCTTTAAAACAGAATTAACCTAGCTATAAAAGTGAATTATGACTTTTATCATTAAATTTTTCAAAAATTCACGTCGAGATTACGTCAGATTTGTTCTATCTCTTTTAGTTTTTCGCTATACCCTGTAAGGTCAACGAATATGGAAAATGAATAAAAATATCAATTTGCTCGGTTCATTTTGTAGTTTCTGAATTAGTAATCAGACTTTAAATTATTTCTTAAGATATACAGATTATACCCTGTATTATTATTGATTTTTTAATTAAAAATATGTTTTTCCTACGACCACTTGTGAAAATAGCAAATAGCACACTGATTTCATGCATAGAAAATGCGTTATATCACACTAGTGTTGCAAAGTACTTTACAGCACTAGTGTTGCAAAGTACTTTACAACACTGGTGTGATACATATTATGATGTCATTCTAAAAACTGCTATTGGTTTTGCAAGTGACATATTTATTGTAGTGACAGTAAAAAAACTTTTATTTACCTTAAACGGTAGAACCCAAATTAGCAAAAATCATCTTATTTTATATTTATTAAAATTTACGAAAAAATAAAAACATAAACAAAAATAGACATAACCACAAAAACAACTTTCACTGACTGGCACAGTGTTGTCAGGTAAGTAGATCAAATTTAAAATCTCCCTTCTACCTTTGAGCACGTACTTTATAGAGGCAGCCTTGCCGCTTGACCGTTCGACCTAAAGCGCCAGAGAAAAAAGCCTATAGATCAAATTCCTTCCTCTCTTTCTTCGTGTACTCAAACAACTAGTTAAATCTTTTTTTTAATCCCTAATTAAACCTACACTTCACACACTTTATGAATCCACTTTCTTTTATCCATTCATAAATAGAATCAGAACCTTCCGACGTTGCCAAATGCTTTTCATATTTTGCATGGTAACTGACGTTTGGTAGTCGTTTTTTCCGTACTTTAAGGACTTTAGGTTATGCATTTACAATTTTCATATTTTTTATATTTTTTCTTAAAAATAGGAGGAAAACTGTTATTTTTACTTAATTTTACATGTGATGTTCAGTTTCATTAACTCGTTTTACCAATTTTACCCCACCCAGCACCCCTTTTCACTCCCCGGTCCCGTAAGTTTATTTACTGATATTTTTTAAAAAACGGAATATTTTGGATATGCACCACTTACGTTTTATTTAGAAGAGTGTCTAAAATATGTAAGAATCGATAATTTTTAAAAAACCCTTATAATAGCAGAAAACCGTATTAAACTATTAGCGTTATTACCTAATAAAACCATACAATTTTTATTAAGTGAGGGCCTTTTTAAATTCCAAAATGATAAAAGTTATATAATGCTTCTAGGTAGGTGATTTGTGATGTAAAAATATTGTCAAAACAGTATTATATAGCAGTGAGGAAAAGTATACATCACACTAGTGTTGCAAAGTAAATATCACCCTAGTGTTGCAAAGTTCTCAATTGTTTTTTATTTTTCTGAACAGACAAACTTTAATTTATTTTTTTTGGTGAATAATTTGTGGTCGTAGGAAAAATAGTGTACAGTACTGGTGTGAAAATGACTTTCTTACACTCGTGGGTTTGTCGCACTCGGCTAACGCCTCGTGCTACAATATTCCCACTTGTGTGAAATTAGTCATTTTCCACACTTGTAATGTAATATACTATTAAGGTAAGATTGTATATTGCCTAAAGTAATTTTGTAATGACTCTTGCAATTATTTATACAACGTTCATTTAAACTATAATGTAATATAAATTAATGCAACTTGATATCAAAATTACTTAAAGGTCAACAATGTGGTATTTTACTGCAAAAGCAGCCAATTTATTCGGAATTATCTGGCTCAAAATTCTAAAAGAGCTGAAAGCATTTCCAATCGATATCACTTCAGAAAAGATTTGAAAGTACTAAATAAAAGGTTTTTGTACTCAGAAAAACACAATTTAAAAATTTTGCAGCGTTATGTTAATTGAGGAATAAATTTACTGGGTCTTGGGTAAGTGATTTAGAATTATTAAAGTTTTTTTTTAATAATTGTAAAAACTGTATCATAGAAAAAGGCTTATCTGCTTTTGATTGGATGTACAGGGTGGGCCAATTTCGACGCATTTTGTTGGAAACTCATATTTCTACAGGGTATTAGAGAATGTTGTTTGGAACATTTGGGAGAAAATTTTATATAAAAAAAGCAAAAAAATTATGAGTAGGATGGGTCATTTTCGATCTCAATATAAAGTGTGTTAAACTTTTAAAAACTGAAACATTTCGAAAGCACCCATTTAAATAAAGATGGATAGACTGAATATAAACCATATTTAAATAGATATTTATTTTAACATGTAACAAGTTAAGTTTGCTTATAAAAATTATAAAGCCTAATTTTTAAAAAGAATAAGTTTTCGCAATGCCTCGTTTATGATCTAAAAAATATGGAGTTGGGTATATTTTATTGTTTTTTTTTCTTGTAAACTAAATATGATACAAAAATATTAAAAACATAAAAGTTGTATTTTAATTTGCCTACAAGGCTGCGGTTACATTGGATAAGAATTCGTACGAAAATATATTCTCACTGAATTCGTACAAATCAATTCTTACGAATTTAAGATGAGTGTGTGATTAGGTTGGATCAGTTTATTAACAGTACGACCATAATATAAATATGGAGTATATATGAGAGTTGTATATTTTTGAAACTTCCATTAGTAAAATATTTTCTACTGAAAAAAAATAGAAGCAAATGGGTTGACAACTATTTTTTATCTAGAAATAAAAAAGAAGAGTTTGGAAGGTCATTTGAAGAACTAAGAAGTAATGATTAAAAAAAATTCGAATACACAAGAATGACACAATCCACATTCGATTATATCTTACAGAATATTGAGGGTCACATTACAAAGTTTTCAAATTTTCGTGAGTGCGTATCCCCAAAGCATAAACTGATTTTAAGGTTTTTTGTGTACTAAAGTTATTAGTATATCGCAATCCATCATGTTCTCCTTAAAACCTTAAAATATAATTAACAAAACGCAAGTTATTCGTATGAATACCTATCAAAAAAACAAAATATTTTGGTCGTATTCAAAACACGTACGACCTCGTACGAATTCGTGACAATTGATCGTAAGCAATATAACCACAAGCATGTTAACCAATCAATTTTTTCGCTTCGGAGGATTTCTTACTAGTTCGTATGAAATCGTGCGATTCAATTTTTCGTACGAATTCTTATCCAATGTAACCGCCGCCTAATCTAAAGAAGGCAAACCATTTTTAGACACATTTACACAGTCAGCGGCGTGTTAGGAATATTCCTTTATTTGCCCCTTGAGACGCCACTGTACTTATTACATGTAAATTATTAGTGGTAAATTGCCTCCTTAATGCCATAAATAACATTACCAAATTAAAACATTTTGGGTAAAGAATATTTATCATATTAAAAAAACAATTATTTTTACAAGTTTACCACCAATTTGAGGACGAGGTTTGCGGACCCATGTTTATATAAACTTACTTTTTAATTTTTTTATAAGTAAAATCTACTCCTAAATTTTCTTTACAACATTTTGCAACACCCTGTACATGTTTAACATAAAATCTGACATCTAAAGATAACAAATTTAAAGCCAAACTTACTTGTGAAAACCGCAATCCGCTATCTCCGATGGTTACTCGCTACAGCGAGTTTTTAATATTTTATACACGTAATGGACATAACCGCTGGACGGCGGTTTTCTTCTTATAATTGAGCAAAACCACCGGCGGTTGTTTCGCCAGTGCCTTTTACAAAGCCAACTTTAAAAAAAAATGCCAATCGGAATAAATTAATTTTCATTAGATAAAACAATACTAAGCTGCAGTTTTTTATTTAACAGCTTCTCTTCAGTCAAATAGATATAAGTATTTAAAAAATTAAAGTAATAAATGTGTGGGTTGTTGCCATTAATTCTGATAGACAGTGTAATTGATATGATTGTGGACTAAGGTTTCAAAATTTAGAGGCGGCAAAATGAATAGCTTACGAGCGGCACATCTGTAATTCCGCCAATGTGATCGAATTAAAAAATTTTACCGTGCTGTATGTCAGTTGAACATTAAAAGCAAATAATGACTTTGTGTAATTTGCGTGATGTTTTTAGGGAATAAATTTGCTCCTAAACCAAACTTACGTTTTACCAGAGACCTAAAAGGAAATTCAATTTCAAATTTATGTAATATTTTCCATAATCCGAATTAGAGTGCTGATATTGATTTTTAGAAAGGCCAGAACTCTAAGTATGAATTTTTAAACTTTGCTTTTAGTCTATCGTTAATTCTGTATTTGTTAAAAGGATCCCAAATCCGCTTTGTATATTAATTTAAAAAAAATACGTTGGAATTGCTTTTTTAAAAGCATAAAACACATCAAATAATTGACAATTAGTTAGTCCTGTTTTGTTAATGCGTTTTAACTTTAATGCTTAAACATATCTTAATAATATATATTGAACGTTTTTTTTAAAAATTGGACGGCGCCCCTTTAACCACCATGAAGTAAAATCTACTCCTAAATTTTCTTTACAACATTTTGCAACACCCTGTGCATGTTTTTACATAAAAATCTGACATAATTTGAAGATCACAAATTTAAAAGCCAAACTTACTGGTGAAAACCATGCAATCCGCTATCTCCGATGGTTACTCGCTGCAGCGAGTTTTTAATTTCTTGCGCTTTTTTTTGCGTTCTTATAATTTTTTTTATTTATGTGATTTTAAATACTGTTAAAACATTTTACAGTTTTAGTTTTAGTTTTTGAAAACATTACCCAATTTAGTGCTTATTAAGATTAAATAATCTTAGTTCTCAAAACAAAAACATCAAAACGAAAGTATAATTTGGTAGATCTAAATAATTAATTTAATTTAAGTTTAAACTATATATTTACTTTAACTTCATTTTTAGCCACTTTAACGTTTTGAAACGCCCTTTAATTTATTAAGATAACAACTGTGTGGAGTTAAATGAAGTTTATTGCAACATAGTTGCTTACCAGTTTACATTTTGTCACTTAATTTAGATCCGATGGTTTTATTTGCTTGTTTGGAAATGGAGTGCAATTACTTTAAGTGTGAGTCAATAAAAACTGTTCAAGTAGGAGAGTAATAATTAACTAATGCACTTCTCAGAATTTGCAGTTGCAATAGGAAATTTCCGTACTAAAGTCAACCATACAAATTAAAATAAACTTTTTAAATGGCTTTTTTATTATTATATCTAATAGGGGTGTGCCTAGCCCATAATTATTGGAGAGGGTAAATTCAGTATTTTACCAACTCATATATATATATATATATATATATATATATATATATATATATATATATATATATATATATATATAATATGATCTATGAAAATTTTTCAAGTTTTTAAACGGCATGTAAATAAGCTTTAAAAATCGCAACCTTTTCCTAATTTAACCTAAGCTGTATCTACAATAGGTACTGAGACTCCGATGCTTAGGATCCTTATCTTGGACACACTGTATACATAAATTTTTTTATTTTTTTATCTTTGGACAATCCACGAAGGCTGAAAGCCTAAATACTAACGTACCGTGGGTGTCTTAAGCAGGGTAAGAGGAACTTTGTTAACACGGGACTTAAAAACTTGAAGATTTGGGGAAGGAAAGAATTGTCTCTCATTTGTAACTTCGTTATTACTCAAAATATGAAACAGTTTAAATTAGCAAACTAGTATCTTTTTTCACGCTCTTTAAGACTAAACATTAGAAAGAACAATTAACAATCGGGTTGCTGAGTTATACAGCGAAATACCTCTTTTAAAATGGAACAGCCTGTATATATTATCACCATTAGAAAGTTCTTCGAAAATCCTTAAAAAGTCCGTATGTAATATATTCAATTTTCATAGTTTCGGAAATATGGCCATCCTCAGGAGTTTAATAGTAAACTGGATTTTTATATAAAACACCCTGTATATGGTATCATCAATTAAAATATATTTTAAAGAGGCTTTAAGAAATACCACATTTGATGTGTCTATATTTTTAGTTTTGGAAATATAGCCATTTAAATCTGAAAGATAGTAGATATTTTCCCCGTTTTATTTCTGACATAAAAACTTATTTCTTATAGCTTAAAGCTGTGATATAATGAAAATTGAACATAATTTTTAGATTTGAATGGCCATATTTCCAAAACTATAAGAGAGAGACATAGCAAATGTGGTATTTTCCTAAAGCTCTTTTTAATATCTATTTATTGGTAATGTAATATACAGGGTATTTTATTTAAAAATGCCAGTGTACTATAAAATATCTGAGGATGGCTATATTTCTGAAACCATGAAAAATTGGATATATCACATGTGGACTTTTTTTCAAGGATTTAAAAAGATCATTCTAATGGTGATAAAATATACAGGGTGTTCTATTTAAAAAAGGTTATTTTGCTGTATAACTCAGAAACCCGATTGTCAATTGTTTTTTCTAATCTTCAGTCTTAAAGAAAGTGAAAAATGCTACTAGTTTGCTAATTTAAACGTATTTCAAATAATAACGAAGTTACCAATAACGTGCACTTAATTTGGATGACCCTGTATAATAATTCTTTACAAGCACGTTATAAGTAACAGTTACTAGGGCTGATCGTGCATTCTGTAACCGATACCGATTTTCTACCCGATAAGGTGATTAAAAAGATTTATATAAAGAAGTTATTTTAGACAAAACAATAAACGGCGCGCCACAGTTGCAGGTTGCGAAATTTACCACAATAGTTAACCTTCCTAGTCAATGTTGCCACTTTGCCACTTTTGTCAGAATTAAAAACTATATAATGGGTTTTGTTGTTAATAATAATAATTAATTAATAATAATTTAATTAGTGATGATTATAGTACAACAAATAAGGTATATATTTATTTTTTGACAAAATATTTTGGGACTAATCTTTTAGCAGGACCTACATTTACCCAAGTAACTAAAATAATTGGCTGCCCCCCCATAAACACGCCCCTGATATCTTATTACACATAGTACTAATTACAGTAACAAATTCGAATAGGAATCGAACAGGGCTCATTTGTTTTCCGGATAAAAACTGTATAATTTATTATTGGCAATTTAGTTGCTGAGAAAATTTATTAAAATAAATATAACTAAATAAATCTTTGTTGTGCAAAATATGCTGTCTGTAGCGCATGATAATTCTTTTTCATTTAAAATTGCTTATTACAGTGCTGACATAACTTTTTAAAATTTAATTTAATTAAACATATAGAAATCGACCATTGCCCATTTATTTACTCAATGAAAACATTTTATAATTTAATATTTGCAATTTAACTGCTGAAAAAATTCATCAAAATAAGATCTGATTCAATAAATCTTTGTTGGGCAATGTTAATCTCGGTAATTTAATTGCTGCTTGTTTTTTAAATTAAGATAATTTTTTTAACTTGTTGTCATAGAAAAAGTAATAATTGTATATTTTATGTTCCGACTGCTAAAATAATTGGATTTTTTGGTAAAGTTAAAAATTTAAATTAATTACGTAACAAGATCTGGAAATTTCAAATTTTAGCTTTGACAGTGAGAAACTTACAATCATTAATTAATAAAAAAGTCATAATTTAAATATACTTTTATACAGGGTGATTCACGGTCGATGGTAGGTTAGACGTTTATGGAAAACGGAACGAAAAATTTTTCTGAAAATTTGGCATTTTACATTTTCTTACCTGTTCTATCGATCTAAAATATTTTCAGCATTGCGACGTTGCCGCTTCTATCAAAAAGTCCTAGAAACTTTATTTTTTGAAATGGAACACCCCCTATATTAACAGAGTCTTTATATTCGCCCTTTTATTATAAAACTTTTTGTTACTATTGCCCTATACCTATCTCTATCGGTTTTTGAGATAAAAATAATTTGGGTTAAATATGGTGCAAAAACATGGCCCTAATTAAACTTAAGTAAATTATAGTGCTCTCAATTCATGAAAAGTTGATGTTTTTGTGGTAGTTTAGACAGACGCAATTAATTTACACCAAGAAATCGACTCCATATCATACGGGGCGTGCTAAAATTACTATTATTATTCTTAAAAGGAGAGAAGAGATCATTTTTCAAATGAAACACCCTGTATATTACTCAATAAAATTAAAGATAAAGAAGAACGCTTTAAGATGACATCTTATGTCCCTATACCTAAATCATCAAGTTTTTCTTAATAAATCCGCTTTTTGTAAAAAAAATATGTTTTAAAGAATTTAATTTTAAGTAACCATGGAAATATCAAGCTTATGACAGTTTGGTGACTTTGAATTTTATGAAATTATTTATTTTACACGAACAGTGTGATCAAATTATTGCCAGAAGTTGCAAAAAATTTAACCAAATGTATCCTGAATTAAGACCAATGAACGAGAGGAAGTTTGTACGACTACAAAATAATTAAATTAACATGTGAAAGTATAAAAAATAACATAATTAGGACGAAATAAAATAACAAAATTGTAAACAAAATAACAAATTTTTAAAATAAATGCTGAAAATGTCCATTACATTCTAAACATTTTAAAATGTGCTTTTGTACACGACTCGTGGTTGCTTTTTCAATTTGATGGGGATCCAGATCTTTAATACACCGCACTATTCGCCGTACACCATTTCTTTTAAAACACCAAAAAACAAAGTCAAGCTGCGTGAAATCGGGTGAACTTGGTGGCCAATCCCATGGCCCCAAGAGCCTAAACCAACGATCGTCATACATTTCGTAAAGTTCCCTGGAAACTTCCTGGGTACAATGAGCTGGCGATCCGTCCAGTTGAAACCACGAATTCCTATATTCCTCTAATGACAAATTATCGACAAAAACGGTAACACTCTTCTTTAGTATTTTGAGATATCTCTGACCATTGAGTGTGTCATCATAAATAAAAAAGCTAATTTTATTCTTCTTAAATATACAGAAAACATTTAGTTCAAATTTTTCTTGAAACCCCATTTTTTTTTTGGAAGATTATTTTAAAGACTGCCAATAACTGTTTATAAGGTACCTATTAAAGTCACCAAAGTGTCATAAGCTTGATATTTCCATGGTTACTTAAAATTAAATTCTTTAAAAAATATTTTTTTACAAAAAAGCGGCTTATTAAGAAAACTTGATGATTTAGGTATAAGGACATGATATGTCATCTTAAAGCGTTCTTCTTCATCTTTAATTTTTTTGAGTAATATACAGGGGTTTCATTTGAAAAAATGATCTTTTGACCCTTTTTAAGAATAACGGAAATAATAGTAATTTTAGCACGCCCTGTATGATGGAGTCGATTTCTCGGTGTAAATTAAATACATCGTGTCTGTCCAAACTACCACAAAATATCAACTTTTCATGAATTGAAAGCACTAATTTACTCAAGTTTAATTAGGGCCATGTTTTGGACCATATTTAACACAAATTATTTTTTATCTCGAAAACCGATAGAGATAGGTATAGGGCAATAGTAACAAAAAAGTATTATAATAAAAGGGCGAATATAAAAACTTGTTAATATAAGGGGTGTTTCATTTAAAAAAATAAAGTTTCTAGGACATTAAGAAAGGTGTTGTTATGTAAGATGCTAAATTTTCAGAAAAATTCTATGTTCCGTTTTCCATAAACGTCTAACCTACCATCGACCGTGAATCACCCTGTTTAAAAGTAATATTTTTAACGAAAACGTTTATTAACCTCGTTAAAAAATATATAAAAAAATTAATGTAATAATAAACCTAAACATTGGGTGAAATAGTAGACACGACTCTTAAGAGAATTAAAGTTTAAAATAAGGCAATCTAAAACCATCAGAATGGTAAGAGAAATAATCTTGGTTTATTTGGCAGTCGTGTAATTCATAATAAGCTTTGGTATGGCTAAATAAAGTGTAATTAAAGATACCAATTTTGTGTTGGATTTAAATAGAGTCAAAAGGAATTAGTTGCTCTTTTGATGTATGTGTTTAAGGTTTCTTATTTAAATTTCATTTGTGCAATAAATATAAGAGTTTATTATAAAATTTTTCTTTAAAGTCAACAATATAAAAATTATATTTTAAAGTTTTGTGTATTTGTTTATCAAGTTTAATTAAGGAATGTTTATTTCAAAAAATATTGGATTTATTGATCTCTTAAGAATTTACTGCATGGCATGTAAGAGTATTATTTTACAATAAAAATTTGCTATATACAAGATTACACCAAAAAATATGGCAATAAAGCTAAACGATATTTACAAAATAATAGTTGCAGTAAACCTGAACAACTTTTTTAAAACTTTTGTTACTATTGTTTATACCCTAGAGTTTTGTTGCCGCATTTTTTTTCTTTAACCTTGTATGTAGCAAATTTTTATTGTCAAATAATACTCTTAAATGCCATTTTTTAAGATAAATAAATCCAATATTTTTTAAAATAACCATAGCTTTTGTTATATTTTATTAAAGGGAAGGGTTGTTGTCAAAATTCAAAAATCGCATCATGACAACTAAATTTGTTCTAAAATTAGTCGTGGTAAAAATGGGTCAACATATAGTCGGACACCCCGTATATTGACTCTACGGCAACATCCAATAATAATATTACTTTTTGTACAACCGAGCGTAAATTTACAATAATAAGCTTCCATTTGAGGGCATAAAATTGCACTTTTACGCCTTAGGGCAAAAAGTATTAAAAACGCCCGCATTTTTAAATGAGGGCGTAAAATAACTACATTTACGCCGTCATAATAATAATAAAATAAAATAATGCTCTATTTTTATTTTGGTAAAACAATTTATTTAATTAAACATATATGTTAAAAGTATACTGAAGTATACTGATAACAATTTGAAACATTAAAAGCTGGCAAATTTTCTCCTAACTACTAGAGAATGCTTGTATATTTATTTCAGTCGTACAAAAAATATTGTTTGCACCTCTGGCGTAAAGCACTTTTAGGCCCACAGCTGATTGTTGCCCTCGCGGAGCTTGTCAACAACTTTTAGCCGCGGGCGTAAAAGTGCTATTTTACGCCCTTGGTACAAAAATAACTATTGGATCATTTAACCGTGTAAACATAGGAATGGGTAATTATTTTAAGCTTTTATGTAATTTAATAAATTAATATTTTGTTTGGAGATAAATCTTGTTCCACTAATTTACATGAAAGCAATTACATTCAAGAATAAAATTAATTTTATATTATTCCTAAAAACGTTAGGTATGCAAAATATTCATAACTTTTATTTGAACAAGTTAATTTAAAACAAATTAAACTTTTGGACTTAACATCATTTATGTTTATTTGCACAACAAAGATTTATTTACTTTAATTTATGTTTTAAGATAGAAATAGATTTATAGACCTATTTAATTAACTTTAATTTTTAACTTAATAAATCTACAGAGTATTTAGAAATATGTGGGCTAGGATTCATATACAACACAAAATAGTGTTACAACTTTATATAAAATATTTTCCTAAAGTTCCTCTTTACAGAAATGTGTGTCCTTAAGGGGCTTTACTGAAAATAGGTTTTTCTTAAATAACTTTTATATCACTTGGTATAATAAAATAGTTTCTAAATATGATTAAAACCATTTAGGACTTCTTAAAATGGTATCCTTGTAAAACATTTGCCTTCCTTATTTCGCTAACCCTTACACAATACTACTTACTATTTTTACAACCTGTATAATAAAGAAATAAAAATATACTTATTAAATAGCTCACTTTTTTAGCTTAAAAAAATACTCCTCTTTGATATTTATTAAGTGAAGCGTTTTCGAGTAAAACAAATATTTTGAATAAATTGGGTTGTATTTAATAATTTTGTTTGTCGGTTTGACGTAAACTCCCTCTTATTTTGTGCAAAAAATTTTTTTTCACGATGGTTAAAAAAAAATGCTGTTTAAGTAACTTTTTTAACACTTCGAAGATTTTTTAACACTTTAAATTAGTGTTTTGTTTTAATGCCTATTTCACTAAACTTAAATATCAATTTATGCAATGTAAACAGTAAACGCGACATCACCTAAACCAAACGGTCAAGTAACCTTTGATTTCGTCATTATTTCTTTTAGTTCATGTGTCACTAGTTCTAAAATTTGACAGTTTGCGAATAAATTTAATAGAAATTATTGAAAATTAATACTAATAATATATTTGGATGACTAAGAAATTAAAAAAAATTATACCGTTTTGGTATTATTTCTACAAAAAGTAAGTACATACAATTTTCTAAAATTAAGTAATAAATACATAGTTATGAGCAGGATAATTATCTCTTAAAAAATAAGGCAAAAATTAAAAGTAATAAGTTTAGATAAATAAAACATGTATAAAATAGTATTTTGAAATTTTGTTATACGGTTGTGGAAAAAATATAGTATATAACACATGCATAAAGTGTCTTTTTTTAACTCATAGGATTGCCGCACTTGCCTAACGGCTCGTGCTGTCAAAATTTCCATTCGTTAAAAAAAAGTATCCCTTTTTTAGTACCATTTTCAATAGAATAACTCATTGTTTCTGGATGTCCCTACTAAACAAAAACTTATTTCTTCTTTCAACTTCAATTTATCGACAAAAAAGTATCTCTTTTTTGCCTAAGAATTAAAACTACCCAAAAATACTTGTTCCATTTCTTTATTATACAGGATGTAAAAATAATTAACACTATTGTGTAAGGGTTAGTCAGCCCCTGGTGAACTAATGAAGGAAAATGTTTTACAAGTCGACCATTTTAAAGAGTCCTTACTTTTATTTATCATATTAAAAAATTATTTTACTATAGCAAATACTATAAAAGTTATAATAATTAATAGTTTAAAAAACTAAAAAACACGCTTTTATATGCAACCGAACTAAAAATTAGAAAATAATTTTTCATTACAAAGAGTTTGTCACTTCAGAGTAAAAGCGTGGGGTGCATTTTACTATTTTTTCATAACTTTTCTCTCATAGATATTTGCAAATAGAATAATTATAACATTTAATATATTAAGCACCCCACGCTTTTATTCTGAAGTGACAAACTCTTTGTAATGAAAAATTATTTTCTAATTTTTAGTTCGGTTGCATATAAAAGCGTGTTTTTTTAGTTTTTTTAAACTATTATAAATTTTTCATTTTTTAGTTCGATATATCAATTAGTTTTTTAAAAATAAATGCTCCAGTTTATTCACTAAAAAATTCCTTCGCCATTTTGTCAAAAGACACATAGTCAATTAAAAACGCAGCAAGTTATGCATCAATTGCCCTTGCGCATTCGCCATAATTAAAAAAGGAATTTATTTATCCTGGCGGTGCTAATCAGGATAACGGGATACTGTTTTTAAATTATTGCATTGTCATCGGTCCTTGATACTTGTGCAAAGTTTTAAAGAAATTGAATCGCTGGAAGTTGGTAAAAATTAGGCTCAAAGATTCCGTTACATAGATAGATAGATAGATAGATAGATAGTTACAACCCAAGTTAATAAAAGCGTGTTAAAAAAGCGATTTCCAGCGGCGTGCTTAAAAGACACATATCTCTGTAAAGAGGGGCTTTAGGAAAAAAGTTTATAGCAACTTGTCACATTATTTTAAACTAGATAAATACCTTTTTTTAAAATTAAATCTAATTAAATAGGTCACCGAATGAAATTCTACAGGGTGTTTTTAAAGTTAGGTCTTTAATTTTAACAACAAGCTATATAAATTAATGACCTAGCTGTTAAAACATCTTGTAGAAGTTCAAAAGCCAATTTACCAAAATTGTTTATATAAAAAAATATGTCAAATAAAGCTGTTATTTAAAAAAATGTAACTATAAGAACTTAAATAACCTTTTAAAAGTCTTGAAGAGAATTTAATTCTTAGAATCATAAAGTTGCCCGGATTAACCTTTACGTCTTAAAAGATTAAAAAACTTGTTTTGACGATCAATATACTCAAAAGCTTTAAATCAGTTTGGGAAGGTTGCTTAGCTTGCAAATCTGTATTTTAATTTAACTTTACATAATGTCTGTATCATTTTTCTCAAATAATGTTAAGTCAAAAAGTTTAATTTATTTTAAATTAACTTGTACAAATAAAAGTTAACAATATTTTTCATAACTAACGTTTTTAGGGTTAATAATTTTTTTTTATTTTTGAATGTAATTACTTTTGTGTAGCGTAATAGGATTTATTTTCAAACAAAACATTAATTTATGAAATAACATCTTGCATTTAAATATTCTGTCACAATATATGTAATACTCGTAATTATATAAAAGCTTATAATAAATACTCATACGTGTGTTTACATGGTTAAATGATTATTACATTATACAGGATGTCTGACTATATTTTGACTTGTTTTGACTACGAATAATTTTAAACAAAAAATTATTTGGCTTTTCTCCAGAATAAAATTAAGAAGCTTATTTAACATTTTGGGAAAGTTAAAACTCTTATGTATTATGATGCACTATTCTGCTCTTACACAATAAAATAAAAGTTGTGATTACTTTAAAAGAAAATAAATAATAAAATGATATAAAAATAAAAATAAATAAATAATGAAATATTTATTATTTTGTTTAAATTTAATGTCCGAAAAAACAAATAAAGCATAAAATACTTTATTTTATGGCTAAATATTTTTTACTACACTTTTTACCTGGTTAAGATATCTAATAGGTGTATCTTTTACCAGTTAATTCATTCAAAAGTAATGTCAAACTCTTAAAATGTCCATCAGACATTTCGTTTTTTAATAAAAACCTTTTTATAGATTGAAACCTTTGTATTGTAAGTCACTTAATATTAAATATTTTATTATTTTATTTTTTTAAAGTACTCATAGTTTTTATTATATTGTGTAAGAGCAGAATAGTTCTTCATAATATATAAGAGTTTTAATTTTCTTAAAATGTTATATAAGCTTTTTAATTTTATTCTCGAAAAAAGCCAAATAATATTTTGTTTCAATTTAATCTTCCAGAAAACAAATAAAGCATAAAATACGAATAATTTTGGAACAAATAAAGTTGTCAAGATGCGGCTTCGCAGAGAGATAGATGTTTTAAACTTTTTTATTATATTTGTCAGTGTCATTCGGCTGTGACGTTCAGGTATCACAATGACAAAATGACCAATTTGCCGATATGGGACACCCTTGTTATTTAAAATCGAACACGTATATTTTTCCACAATCTAAAATTTTAATCTTTTTCCTTTAATAAAATGTAACATAAGATATGGTTGTTTATTTTTTAGAATAATAAACAATTTTTCAATACTCCTATATGATAGCCAGTCATTTTTAAAGAGATTAATAAATCCATTATTTTTTAAAGTAGTTATAGCTTATGTTAAATTTTGTAATATACCGGGTGCCCACCGAATTACTAGCAGTCCTGTTATTTTTTTAAAACGTGTTACACGTTTCGGTCGAATAAAGGGTTGAATATACTGCAGATTTCTGGTATTTTAGATTGTTTATGATACATCCGGTTTAACCTAAAGAGTTCTCAACTTTGCCATTTTAAATGGGACACCATGTATTTTTCTAGAAATTAACTCCACAGGTAATTCCAAGAAAAACATGTACCACATAATATACCTTTATTAGTTTTTGAGAAAATGGCATTCAAATATCTCGGTAACCGCCATTTTTATTGATTTATTAAAAAACAAATGATGGTAGACAAGGGCTAATGCGATTTTATTACATAAATTTATTAAGCCTCATATCTTATCACCGTAAAATACAATTTCCGGAATCACCGGCCACAGAATTTGACTTTTGGCAGTAATTAACTTTAATTATTAAAATGAAAACCACAACATTAGGCTTTAAATTTAAATCTATTATATATTCCTTTTTTTTGTTAATTATGAGTCATCTTTAAACCAAATAGTTTTTAAGATATTAATAGTAAAACGCAAAACTGCCTTGAAAATAGCGAAAAATATGCTTTTTAACTGTTAATAACTGAAGAACTATTAGGTTTAGAGATAGGATATAATAAACATAAAGAATTGAGAAATAAGTGTTTAATTTAAATTTTAGACTTAAGGTAGTGGTTTTCATTTAAATTATTAAAGATCTTTACTACCAAAAGTCAATTTCTGTGACACTTTTGATAAAACTGGAAATTGCATTTTTACGGTAATAGGATATAAGGGTCACTTAATATGTGTAAAAATCGCATAAGCCTTTTTACCATTATTTTTTTTAAACAAATCAATAAAAATAGCGGTTAACAGGAAATTAACGAACTTTATTTTCTCAAAAACTAATTAAGATAGGTATAGCATGTGATACATATATTATCTTGGAATTGCCTGCAGAAGGTATTGTAAGAAAAATATATAGGGTGTTCCATTTAAAAAGCAAAGCTAAGAGCACTGGTTAAATCAGATGTGCCACATAAAATCTAAAACGTCAAAAATCTGCATTCTGTCTAGTTATACATCCGATCAATATTTCAAAATTTTGTAACACTTCTTAAGAAAACAACAGGCTTGCTAGTAATCTCGTGGGCACCCGGTATATCAAATAGTCAAAAAGATGAAGAAATGTAAAATAGCAAATTAACTTGATAAACAAATACACAAAATTTTAAAATGTCATTTTCATATAGTTAACTATTAAGAAAATCCCTAGAATAAATTATAATAGATAATACTTATTGGGACAAATTAAATTTAAATGGAAAACCTTAAACACAAACATCAAAAGAGTAACTAATTCCTTTTGACTCTAGCTGATTTTAATACAAAATTCGTATCTCTGATTTCACCTTATTTAGCTACACTAAAGCTTATTATGAATTCCACCACTGTCAAATAAACCAAGCTTATTTCTCTTACCTTAAGATGGTTTTAGATTGCTTTAGAGTTGTGTCTACTATTAGACTAATTCAGGTTCATATAGCAATAATTATTTTTAAATATACATACCATTTTGCAAACAGTTAATACTGTGTGTGTGTGTGTGTGTGTGTATAATACAACGTGTTATTTTTCCTATTCAATATACTTTTTTATAAAAAGACTTAAACAATGACATGTTTTTACTTCTGCCGAAAAAAAATATTTATAGAAATATCCATTGCAAAAACTAGTAAATATTTAAAAAAAACACTTTTCTACAACCGCTAAAAAAGATGATTTATTAGATCTTCCGGACTATTATTAACCTTTTGATTTGATTTGATTTAATATATATATATATATATATAAACCTGTTTTTTCCTTTTTATGTGTCTTTGCTGGTCTGGTTGAGTTCTAATTAATTAGAACTAACTCTTTTTTGTTTCGTGGTTTTAGTTTCATTTCCAAAGCGGGTTTCAGACTTCCTTTATTTTGAATCGTTTTTTAATGTTTTAAAACACCACCTATTTTACATTGTAATATGTTTTCATTCAATGTACCATGGGTTGCCTGCTTAGGTTGTAGGCTTGTGTTGTTCATGAGCGAACTACTTTAAATAATTGGCTCCTGTAAATAAACTAATTGAACGATTGCGATATCGCCGTAAAAACGCTCATTAGCTCTGCGGCCTGCACGTCTGCCTCATTTTGTTTATGAGCTTTTCTCGGGTTTCGTTTTATATTGCTCACCGTCGACATCACTGGAGACCCTTAAATACAAAAAGGTTATATTACTTTTTTGCTATTAAATTGTGATTGATCACAATCTTTGCCTTCTTTTCTTTCTACATGTTCTACCAAAACATCTCATTTGCCATTAAAACCATATTTTTGGTAATATGGTTCAAAACATTTTAAAAATAATATATTTTTTTGATAAATGCTCATTATACTTGGGTCAACATAAAAAAAAATATGGATCTATCAGAAGACACTATATGAAGCATTAAAACAAACCCCCGATCCAACCTTACAAGAAGAAGAAATATCGGAAGAATTTAAAACCGATTAACTATTTGGTATACTATACTTATTTTCAAATTTTATTAAAATCTAGTATTTGTTATTACAAAAAAACTATTAAGGATATGTTTAATCTTATTTAATTCAATTTGTTATCCATTTAAGGTCTCGCCACACATAACCGCACCAAGGCCGCACCAAACCTGGATTCACAATAATAGAAGAAAGTTGAGCAGATTAATTAAAAAAATTCAGAAGCACTTTTCATGCCCTCAAAAATAAAAAAGCATTTTTGTCCAGCTAAGTGTATTGTTTTATGTAGGTATATCTCCTTGTTTAAATGAAACAGTTTCCTACTTATCTCTGTTCCTTTTTATAAAAAAATTTTGAGTGTAGTCAGCCCGGTAAGCTCTTAAAAACTTTTTTTTATTTAAATCATTTTAATGACTTAAGTCATTTGATTTTAGGTAACTTATCGAATGCTGACGTAAGATTTAAAATTTGATGACTTGTGACTTAAGTATTTTTGTGCAAGTTAGAGAAAACTTAAGTCAGTAAAAAACTTTAGTCAATAGTAATGAATTAAGTCATCAAGAAATAATTTAAGTCACAAAAATATGTTAGTTTTTATTTAAATAAGTCACTCAAAAAATTATTTAATTTAATTTGAAAAGATGTACATGAGCGGATTTTTTTTTAACTGGCGGGTAATATCGTATTACGTAGGCAGTTTACGCGGCAAAAACTCAAACACTTCTTTAGTTTGTTCTGCCATCATCTTTTATATTACTCTAATTACTTTTACTAACAGGATCTTAAATTAGCAAACAAAAATAATGAAAGAGTAATCTACAAGAAAATAACTCCTATTGTAGCCAAAATGGTGCCTCTTAATGGTAAAGATAGCCAAAAACTGACTTGTTACAGCTCTGAGTGCAGTATATGTAAAACTGTGTTACCTTATTTTACGATCAGGTGTAATTTAAAGCGTAGTATTACAGACTTATATTACTGCAATTTTATTAATTACAAAACCTTTTGCCTAACGATTTCGGAAATTAAGTTGCTGAATATGCTTTCCAAATAGTGCAATCTTTCAAAGTCATTTATTTTTGTCCGTTATACTGAATATACTTATGTTTTCCGAAATTCATAATCCATAATGTAAGGAGTTGCTTCAAGGCAACTTATAAAATATTTAACTTTAGTTTAATAAATATTAAGTTAAAATATTTTTATATTTGATGAGTAACCATAAGCAGCGGTTTTCCTAAAGGTAAATTAGAAGAAGAAGAATAATAATAATTTTTTCTGACATATATTCAAAACCTTATACTACGATAGTCAAAGGTGCAAGTATAATATTAAATTATTCCGCATACCCCTAGATTTAACAAGCAAGACGGACGGGTGCGGGCTCGTTGCGGGTATGTGTGGCCACACCTTTAAAGAATAAAACTGTATGGTTTTGTTACGGTCATTCGTCACGAATAATAAATGATCGTCATTTTACATACTAGCATGTGTATCTCGTTCTGTATAAGACAAGGCTCGCACTTAAGGGATAGGCAAGTGACATGACAGTTGGGTGGTAAGCTAGTGGCAGGTAAAACCTCCAAAGCTCCTGAAAATTAAACAATTTGGAATATAGCGGCACCCAAATGATGCCAAACACCATTTCATCACCACTTTAATTTAATGCGAGTTTTTGTATTTATTTACGCAGCTCCTACCACCTGACCGCCACATCACTTGCTTACCATTCCAGTGCTCGTCTTGCCTAAAGCTACGCGCACATACATCGGTATCGGACGGACGGTACGGAGAAAAGGACCGTAGGCGACGAGTTTTTTATCAGGTCATCGCACATTATGTCGTTGGTATCGCCGGAAGAATAAACCGAACCTACATATGTGAGCTGCATTATTTAATTTCATTACCAATATTTTTTCCGTTCCATACCGTCCGTCCGATGCGTATGTGCGCGTACCTTAAAGCGGATAAAAATAGTCATGAACTTTAACTAAATAGATAAATAATTATCATTCTTTGCTGTAATGCTATCTTGTTTTTTTTAGATAAAAAAATGTGTGTATAAAATATTTGCCTATTTTATAAAGCTAATTTGTTTGGTTTCAATGAAGAGCAAAAAAAACAATTAATAAAACACGTGTAAGGATAATCCATATATAACGAAGTATATAGCTTCTTTTTTAATTAAGCAAATTGGGTTTGTTACGTTTTTTAATTACATTTTACATTCATATAATTTGTATTGACTGAGTATGTTAAAATACCATTAAATTCTAAAAACAAATTTAATATTTGAGCCAATATTTAAAAATGAAGATAAGGAAATCATATTTTGCTCAAGTAAACAAATACGTCTTCTCTATAGGTTTGTCTTATTACAATTTAATACAGGGTGTTTCCTAATTGCGGTAAGAAAATTTAGTAACATATTCCTGAAAACAATTTTTTGAAAAAAGTTCATATAAACCTAGGTCCGGAAATGCTTTGTTTCTAAGATTACAGGTTGTTAAACTTTAAAAAAAATCGGTCTTCTAATAATATCCTAAATATGCCTTATCCGAATTAATTAAAATTTGGTTGTGGTATTTAATTTAACCCTAACCTTATTTTATTTACTGAGACCAGTGGCGACGTGGGACGCATCTTAGCAAATACTATTGACAAATAAATATACGCCACCGACTTTTTGTACCTCTTATATTTTTTTCAAATTAAACACCTAAAAATACAACTTTCTTGTTTTTGAAAATTTTTATGTAGTTTGCTTGGTTTAAAAAATACTTTTTAATTTAAAAAACTACAGTCTTTTAAAAACATCTAATAACTAAACATATTTGTTATTTATATTAATTATAGTTGGCAAAAGAAAGTCCAAATTAATGTAAACCTCTCTTTGTAAAATCTGGCTTTGGAAAAATTATAACAATGTCCTGATTGCTAATAAAGCCCCACTCTAGAGGATCTGCCCAAACAAAAGAATTTAATGCAACTGGAGCTAATAAACGTATTTTTTTGTAAATTTTACTTTTACTACATCATCTTTTTTGTTTACTGAGACTATTTGGCCAATGTAATGTTTACGAGATTTTTTTCAGCACAAACAACGAGCACCAAATCATTAACATCTGCGGCTGTATTTTCTTGGTTTTTCGTTTATTCCGTTAACTTTTGTTCATCTCTAAATTTTTCTTTCATGTCATCATCACTATCTTCGCAAATAACTTCTTCGTTGGATGATTCGGACTCCAGCACTTATCGAATTTCTTTTTCTTTGAGGATTAGTTCTTGTTGACGTTCTACAACTTCTAAAGTGGTTATTATTTCATTCCCACTAGCAACTTTCTTTCTGGATCTTCTTTGTTTACTGAGACTATTTGGCCAATGTAATGTTTACGAGATTTTTTCAGCACAAACAACGAGCACCAAATCATTAACATCTGCGGCTGTACTTTTTTGGTTTTTCATTTATTCCGTTAACTCTTTCGTTCATCTCTAAATTCTTCTTCCTTGTCATCATCACTATCTTCGCAAATGACTTCTTCATCGGATGATTCTGACTCTACGACTTATCGAATTTCTTTTTCTTTTCAACTTCTGAAGTGGTTATTATTTCGTTCCCACTAGCAACTTTCTTTCTAGATGTTTTTGTATCTCTTTCTTTATTTTGTTTTACCGCTTCTACTAACAAATATTTAGAATGATTATATTAAAAATTTGGTTACCCAATGGCCCCATTAAATAAAAAAGTAAATCCCTTATGTTCTTTACTACTTAGTCATAGTAAATTTTTTAATAAGAAATCCAATTAAATACATTTTAATTCCTGACTTTTAAAATTGTTTAATTAAAATTGCTATTTTTGTACGTCTTTCGCTAAAACATTGTGTTGATTTTTGTGTTTTTGACTTTTAACGTCTACATTGAACCAAAGCGGACGATCTGAACGCAAATTACATAACACGTTGTTAACAAAGTTACATCCTTTGTTTTAAAATCGCTTTAAATCGAAAAGGGGTGAAAACGTTTTGTTGCTGGTTTTAATTTTGAAAATATACAACTTTATTAAACAAATAAAGATTTAGCGATTAAACCACACGTAATTTATTCAGTGCATTTATTTAATTCCCCCGCACCCCTAATTTTTTAAACAGATATATTATTAATATAGCAGGGTCGATAATTTTTGAACTAAAAAAATTATAGTAGAATAAAATCCATTGTAAAAGGGAAGTCAAAATAAAAATTATAGGAAAAATAAATTACCGGCGATTTAAGGTCCGGCAGTGGTCGATGGATTAAAATGTAAAAAACGATTTTTCTCGATTTTCGGCCAAGCTACAAGTCTTATAAAAAAAAATGTTTGGGGATAAAGTTATAGGTAATAAAAAGATCTACAATTTTTGTATTTAGACTTTCTTTATATTTATATCCTCCAAATTTATGTGAAATATTTAAATAAGCATGTTTTTGGGTTTTTATTTTTATATTTTACAAAAAAAAATATTTTATCACAAAATTTAATAAAAACTTACATTTATTTGTCCCAAATTTACTGTAAAATTTTGCATCTAAAATTTTAATTCTACACACTATTTTAAGCTAATATTGAAAAAGTATCCCTATTTTCAATCGAAAATTTACGTGTGAAAATATAGACATTTTTAAATAAGTCGCTAAGCTTTTTGTCCGTTAAAATCTCTGCTTTCTAATAGTGTAAAATAATATAAATTACAACGGTAAACTTTCTCAGAAAATAAATTTTCATAGCACTAGTAATTTTGCTGAAAATCGATAAAAACCATTTTTTCCCTAAAAGCTCACTCTCATCCACTGCCCGACCTCAGATTACCTGTAATTTATTTTTCCTTTTATTATTGTTGTGTTTTATTTTCATTTTTTGGTTTCAAATACCACCCAGGTCGTGATTTTTACACATTTTATGAGAGCATTTACCAATGTAATGTATTTTTTCACCATTAGAAAGTAGAGATTTTAACGAATAACGACTACCGACCTTTTGGAAAATGCCGATAGTGAATTTTCAATTAAAAATAAGGATAATTTTTTGATATTAAATAAGCTTAATGTGGAAAAATAAGTAATTTTAAATAAAAAAATAAAGTGTATTTGGGAGACGCAAAGGTACGTTTTCACCAAATTTTGCAAAAAATAATTTATTTTTCGTAAAAGATTAAAATAAAAGAACAAAAACTTAGTTATTTGAATTTTTAAAATAAATTTTAAGGTTATGTAAAAAGCATAAATTAGAAAGTTGTAGATCTCTATATTGCTTACAACTTTGCCATTTAACTCAGAAGCATTGGACTTGTAGTGTGGCCGAAAGTTTAGAAATACCGTATTTTACACTTAACACCCCGCCCTCGCCCCATTCCCGATTTTTAATCGCCCGTAATTAATTTTTTTCTTTAATTTTTTTATAATTTCAACCTTTTCCAATGGCTTATATTTTACTATATTTTTTTTATTTTTTATCTTTTTAAAGGCTTCGACACTGGTCAATAAATAAACTAATATTTCAGAAAATTTATATAATATGTACCTATATGTACGTAAATACCCTATTTTAGAGTGACATTGATCGATGTAAGTTTTAGAAAGGCTGCTGGGCGCCATTGTGACAATTTTAAAGGTCCTGACGAGAATTTAATAGCTCTAGAATATAAAGTTAATATTTTCACCTACTACCAAATGGCTAATATTTACCAAAATTCTTTATTTAGATGACCAAATTTTCGAAACAAGTAAAGTAATATATAATTAATGTAGTATTTTCTTAAAAGCTTTTTAACGATCTTTTAAATGGTTATATAATATACGAAGTGTTTCATAAAAAAATCTACTTTTTTCTACTGTAGAGTAACAACCAATATTACAATTTAAAAGATTTTTAAAAAGCTTTAAGAAAACACCCAAAAAACTATACCTAACATAATTAGTTTAAGAAATATGGCCATCCATTATAATTATTAATAAGGCATTTTTGGTAATTATTAAAGTTAAACCAATACATTCCAAAAATATTTTAAGCATCAACTACTGAAAAAGACTGAATCTCACTACAGTGAGAGAGAGTGGGAGCCAAACCTGTATCGGACCGAGAATGAACCGAATGCGTATCGCTAGTATGAACACGACAAGATTATATCGGACCGAGATTGAACTGAGAACGAACCGGGATTGTACCGCTAGTATGAATGGCGCTTTAAACCGCTAAAGCTGTATTTACAAAACTAAATATCTAGGAAGTTTTGGTAATGTGAAATTTGGCAGTGATGCCTGAACTAATTGCAATTTGTACTACACGGTTTTTGTTTGTTTTAATAGAATGTCACACTTATTTTTACCGCAATGAATTGGACGGTTTAATTCCATTGGTAAGGTAGAAACCACAGGTTTAATCTCATTAGTTTGGAAGGACTTAAGTGGACGAAGCCATCAGAAAGTGAAAGGGATCAAAGTGAAAGGAGGTGGGGTCGAATGAATTGCTTCAATGTCTACTTATGACAAGTCGGTTATTGGACATATTTGACATGCGGAATTAAAAATTTATATCGACACAGTTTTTAACCGACTTCAAGAACGAGAAGGTTCTTAATTCGCCTGTTTTTTTGGTATATTAGGCGATTAGTCCGGTGTTTATGAACCATTTTTTTATTTGAAATAGTGTACTTTCACGATGAACCCATAAAAACCAAGTTAGGATCGATACAGAGAAAGGTGTTAGACCTATTTTTTCTCTCTGCCGCACGTTTTTCGTGCAGCAAAGCTGCCTCTAGTAGGGAATATGATCGTATGATCGATAATAAAGAGGTGCATTTAGAATCGACAACCTTCGAGCAAAATGAAACTTTTTACCAAACTAAAAGAGGTACAAGTGGTGTTTTTAGACTACAGTAAAATTCACAAATACGACGTGTAATTTGATATTTTTAAAGCGCTACAGACGGTCATGCAAAACTGTCACTTTGGGGGAGGGGGTCATGGTAAATAATTTTTTTTTTGTAATTTGCTTTAAACTAATTAAATTACACGTGCTTTGGTTTTTATTGTAGTTTAAGTTTTTAGTTCATATTAATAGTAATAATAAGCTGAAAAGCAAAAAATAAATAGTTAAAAAAATAAACCTACTTTAAAACAATAAAAAACTCATTAAAAAGTAAAACATAATAAAAAAAAAAAAATCGGGTTTTAACGTATGCGCTAAACTACTCAATGTTAATATATAAATTAACAAAATCCTTTTATACTTTAATAACATAATATCGTATTACCCGACTTCTTTTTTCTTATTTTAATTTTTTTATTATATTTTCAAAAAAAAAAAATGCAGTAAATATGATTAGTTTTGAATCTTTATATTTATTTAAATAAAAATAAATAAACATTTTCTAAAAAATTGGCAGCAGCGCATATATTACTCTTTAATTACTCATGATCTAAATCTCCAAGAAAAAAAATGTAAATTCTTTATTTGCCGATTTAATTTTTTTTAAAGCAGGTCAGAGAAGTCCTGCCTAGTGGGTAACGCCATCCACTGTCCTAAGTTATAAATGCAACCTCTAATCGGTCAGATATCTATTTTTTTTAAATCTCCGTGATAGCCTACGAAGGCTTCTATACCTAAGTATCACATGTACAGTGAACAGTGTACAGTATATCGTGGGTTTCGGTTTTGAAGATGTTTATCCTATCTTTTTACCTATTTGTCAACATTGTCCAAGCACTGAAACATGTGGTTTTTGTATTTCACAGCATCATTTTAGACAACCCGGTAGTTCTACCTCGGACCTTATTTTTTAAATAACTACCCAAACAGCAAAAACTTTCCATTGAGCAATCCCCATATAAGTAATGCATGCGTCGCCACTATTTCTTGACCTTGCTGCAGAGCTGGGATACACTACCAAACAATGGTTAAGCTGTGAAGCGGACATGAAGCATCGCGAGACCCGTGCTTTACTTATATGAAGGATTGCCCAGTGGAGGGTTTTTGCTGTTTGGGTACTACCTATTACTTGGTACAAAAGATAAAATGGTTATTAAGCTGATTTGCGCTCTACGAAAGCGCTTTTAATTCTTCAGACGTCCAAAATTTTTTGGGATGCAGTTTAATGTTATATTTTTTCTTCTGTCAAAATTAAAACGTACGTACGATAGAAAGGTTAAAATTTGAATCAATAATATGTAAATTGAAATGTAGGTGATTGATTGTATTTTTATATGTATTGTAAAAATATTAGGTCTTTTTAGAAAATCTGCAGTTTTAAGAAAAAAACTGTATTATCGGGCAAGGCCGCCCAGAGAAAATTGCTCTGACCAAGATGGGACCAAACCAAATATTTGCTATTTAGTTGTTTAGATATTTAAAATTCAATAGTAACAAAATATACGTAATTTATCGTGTTTACTTTTATACGAAATGTGTTCAAATATTGAATTTTTCACGACTTTAAATTTTACCATGCATTTTAAATAATCTTACCGTCTAAAACTTATAATGAATAATTTCATTAGATAACAAGTTATATGGTTCTATTAATTTACAAACGTTTCAATATATAAAAAAATATTCTAATTGGTGTGCGTGGTTTCTCCACTAAAAAGTAAAATATAATTAATCCTATCGGGCTTCTCTGCCCATTGGTGGGATTTGAAAAAAAAATCACAACGTTTTTTTCCTGAACACTTCGACCTTAATCCACAAATCATATTTTTAAAATTTTTGCACTTCAAATACTTTTTGCAAACTACCTTTCTTTCTATTTGAATTTTGTCATGACCCTGAGTATCGACCACACCGGTCGGCACATGTGTAGCCTGGAGAATTGAAAGCTTCCTTTTTACACATTATTTAACACATATATTATCTAAACTATAAGATTGGTCTTACAAATTGCAGCTGTAAAGTAATTACTTTTGTTACAGACTTTTATGCCTCTTTGAAGATACTTAAAACGAGCTTTATTCTTTATTATAAAACAAAGAATAATATTGAAAATTGTTTTCCAATAATAGGTTAATCTTTGCCGCGCTTGTTGCTGCTCCAGTGGGGTCGGCCTTGTTAATCACCGAAGTTAAGCATTGAGGAGCGCGTCCACAACTTGGATAGGTGACCGGGTGTCCGCACTGATCTCGATGGATTGCCAATGTTATTACCTGCGCAAAACAAAAGTTACTTTTCATGGGCGAAAAATATTTTTGTGCGTTTGGATACCACTCATCCAACGAGGTTTAACGCGCAAGCGCCAAACAGACTATCCGCATTATCGGAAATAATTTATGACGCCTTGTCTGGGTTTCCCGTTCGGAGTACAGCAGCTAATGACCGTTACGGTCAGACCGCGGACAGGGGACATGGTGGGTCAGTGTTTCTATTCTGCCATGGCTTTTAAGTGCGCATGTTCGTCCACCCCCAATTTGTTTACTGCGTACGGTCGTAAAAATCCGAAAATGCTTCTTGCCACTGCGAATCTAAATGTGGGTTATGTAGTGGGTGTCCGCCGGTTTTGGGCGACGGCACGCGGTGTTCTGTTCGGGGGTTAACGAACGGACCGAGCAGCAACCAATAAGCCTCTATGGCTGCAGCGCAATACCTAGGTGGCGATGATCGGACCTAGGTGAAAAGACCCCCAAAGGGCAAAAAAACTACCATCCTATTTGACTTTTGTCACGCCCTGAGTATCGACCACACCGGTCGGCACATGTGTAGCCTGGAAAAATGAAAGCTCTCTTTTACCCATGATAATAAACACATATATTATCTAAACTATAAGATTAGTCTTATAAATTGCAGCTGTAAAGTAATTACTTTTGTTGCAGACTTATAAGCCTTTTTGACGATACTTATTTACATCAAGAACTCAAACAAGTTTTATTCTTTATTATAAAACAAAGATTAATAATAATATACTGTGCGAGGTAAATAATAGCTTTTTTACTGGAGGTATACTACATAGAATTTTTTTACTGCTAACATTAATATACAGGGTGTTCATTTAAAAACTTTCCACTCAAGTTATCGTCGAAACGAGACAGATTTGAGAAAATCGCCGAAACACGTCAAGATATTTATTGAGGGGGAACGTTTTTACAAAAATTGGACGGCGCCCTTTAACCCCTTAACCACCAGGGCCACCACCCCCAAAATTCTTAAATGAGAAGGCGGGTCGAGTGATACATCATTTTAAAGCTCCTGACGAGTACTTTATAACCCTAGAATATGAAGTCAATATCTTCACCTATTACAAAATGGCGGTACTTTAAAAATTACCTAAATACCTGATTTGGATGGTCATATTTCCGAAACTAATAAAGTTAGATGTACTTAATGTGGTATTTTCTTAAAGCTCATTTTAGGATCTTTTTAATGGTAAAATAATATACAGGGTTCTTAAATAAAAAAATATGTACTTTTTCTTCTACCCTGTATAATACTACCAGTATCACCATTAAAAAGACCTTTAAAAGAGCTTTAAGAAAACACCACATTAGGTACATCTAACTTTATTAGTTTCGGAAATATGGCCATCCAAATCAGGTATTTCGGTAATTTTAAAGTACCGCCATTTTGTAATAGGTAAAGATATTGACTTTATATTCTAGGGTTATAAAGTACTCGTCAGGAGCTTTAAATGACTCGACCCGCCTTCTTATTTAAGAATTTTGGGGTTATGGGTCTGGTGGTTGAGGGTTAAAGGGGCGCCGTCCACTTTTTGTAAAAACGTTCCCCCTCAATAAAAATCTTGACGTGTTTCGGTGATTTTCTCAAATCTGTCTCGTTTCGAAGATAACTTGAGTGGAAAGTTTTAAAATGAACACCCTGTATAGCGTGTCAATATAAGTTTGCACCATATGGAAAACTTTTTTATTATTAATTTTACGAAAAAAGTTATTCTTTATAAAAGTTCTGCATGATCTTAAACCTAAAATACAATTATCAGATATTAATTTTTGGCAGTGGTATACGAGGTATGTCAAAAATATGAATTTTACTCAAAAGGAAAGTACCCTTTGTTTTCATAATATCAAAAATTCTTATAAGGAAAAGATGTTTGGGGTTTAAAACACCTTTCAAATATGCAAATTGGTTAAAAAAAACGTTTTTAACATTTTTTCTGCAATATCAAGCATTTTTGTGACTTTTTGCTGTTTTGAAAGTTCCTAAGCTTTCTTTACGTATTACATTTCGATATAAACATGCACTTATAAAAAAACCTAAATTTTTACCCTTAACCCATTAAAAAAGTTTTTTTGTTGAAAATAGGCAAGTTTAAATATTTAAATGGTATTTTTAATCGTAAACATCGTTTCTTTATAAAAAATTTTGATATTATGAAGAATAGAGGTACTTTTCTCTTAAGCAAAATTTGCATAAAATCAATATCTGATGATAACATTTTAGGTTTTAGATCATGCAAAACATTTTATAAAGAATAACTTTTTTGCGTAAACTTAATAATAAAAAGTTTTCTCTATCGTGCAAACTTAAGTAGACACATTGTTTAACCAATTTTAATTTTGGCATTAGTAATTTCCTAAAATTTGGTATGTGTAGAACTTTAATATAAGAATTGTTCTTATTATTAACTTAAGTTATTTTTATTATGATTATTTACCTAGTGTGAGAAATAATAATTCTCGTTGGGGGAATGGAGTAAATAATAGCAATTTCTCAGGTTAGCGGTGAAAAACAATTGTTTTCCAATAATAGGTTAATCTTTTGATTTATAACTGTATTTCATTGAACGCGCTAATCGTGAACGCTGACCGCATACTCCATGTGAAACAAAATCAATTGGACTCGGGCCTCGTTTTATGGTAGACGCTATTTCCCAGATATAACAATGTTTTAAGCGAGGAATTTGGGTTGCATATTTTCATCTTGTGAAAAAAGAAATATATTATGGCTTAAGAGATAAAGAAAAATTACGTCCACTCTAAGGGATGTCCGGAAAGTCTTGCTTTCCTAAGCAAATTTGAATATTGTGAAAAGTGACAGTAACATATAGGTTTTCACTAAAAAAGGCGCTAATATTTTTTTATCTTTGGACAAACCACGAAGGCTAAAAGCCTAAATACTAACGTACCGTGGGTGTCTTAAATAAAAGATGTTTTCTAACTACGGTAAGAAACTTAAGGGGTAATTTCTTTTGTCTTTTTATGAAAAAAGTTTGCCCGTTTTATTTTATTTTAAAATGTCACCTTATTTTTTTTTTTTTTATCTTTTGACATCCCACGAAGGTCTATGCCTAAATACCAGAATACCGTGGTTGTCGGGTTATTAGATGTTTAACCCATCGTTCCCCCTGTTCCGTCAACGTTGTCCAAGCACTGAAACATGCAGTTGCATTTCACAGCACCTTTTAGACAACGCGGTAGTGCCACCACGGTCGTTATTTTTAAATAACTACTACCAAAATATGTCTCACCCGCTAGGAATCGAACCGCCGACCTCTAGATCAAAGCTCTGTCCACTAGGCCACGGGGAGACATATAATATACTTTCATTTAATCCTATAAACAAAGCCACAGATCTAAAATTTTGTGAAAAAAAGAAGAAATCGCTGCTAATAACTTAAGGAAATTCTAGTTTTTGAAAAGGGCAATTAAATCAAAACTTTACTTTTTCAATATATTGTAGAAGAAATATAACATACATTTTACGTGAAACAAATAGCAAAAGAAAAACATTTGTCTATAAATTTTTAAATTAAAAATTTTAACAATTTTTGCGAAAGAAAACCTTACCTAAGAATTTCATAAGATGAAAACTACTTGAATTATCTTTGAAGTTTTGTCGAGTCAAACTTTATAGGATTTATAAAGAACAGAATATTCGAACCAGTTCCCTTAACTAACTTTGTCTGTTACGTGAAAAGCACTTTTGATAAAACTGACATTGCTGACATAGCGTAAACTATTTTATAAAAAAAACTTTTATATAGAAAAACGTATCAAACTATTTATAAAAAAAAATATTATTTGGCTTTTCTCCAGAATAAATATAAAAGTTTATTAAACATTTTAAGAAAATTAAAACTTTTATATACTATGAAGTACTATTCTGTCCTTACACAATATAATAAAAGTTATGATTACTTTAAAGGAAATAAAATAATAAAATATTTAATGTAAAGTTACTTACGATACAAAGGTTTATTAGCTCTCGGTTGAAATTATTTAATTTCAATAAAATATAATCTTAACAAGACGCCAGATGGGAACTGGGCTAATGTTGCGTCTCAGAAATGTGCTTAATAGTTTACCAAAAATGTGGCAAACAGTTTACCGTAAATCTTACTGCTAAACTTAGTATTAAAAACTGATTTTATTTATATTAAAACTGAAATGTCTAAAAGAGATTTTAGAGTTTAACATTACTTTTGATAAAAAAATTAACTGGTAAAAGATACATTCATTAGGTATCTTAACCAGGTAAAAAGAATATTAAAAATGTTTAGCCATATAATAAAGTACTTTATGCTTAATTTGTTTTCTGAAAGATTACGTTTAAACAAAATATTATTTGGCTTTTCTCCATTAAAATTTAAAAAGTTTATGAAACATTTTAAGAAAATTAAAACTTTTATATACTATGAAGAACTATTCTGTTCTTACAAAATATAAGTAAAGTTATAGTTACTTTAAAATAAATAAAATAATAAAATATTTAATATAAAGTTACTTACGATACAAAAGTTTTAATCTCTAAACAACGGTTTATTAGCTCTCGGTTGAAATTATTTTAATCCAATAAAATGAAATCTTAACAAGATGCCAGATGGGAACTGGGCTAATGGTTGCGTCACAGAAATGTGGTATATAGTTTACCAAAAATAATATGGTAAACAGTTTACCTAAAAACTTACTGATAAACTTAGTATTAAAAAACTGATTTTATTTAATTAAAAATAAAATGCTAATAAACTATACATTATTTTATTTTTAGGTAAATTTATTAAATTTTGTAAAAGAAGTAAAATTGTCCCGTAATCCAAGGTTCGCCGGGATTATTAATTGCTGGATTACTAAAGTACAAACCTAAATAGTAATAATTGTCCTACTAAATATTTTTTTTATATATTTGTGGTACCAGTTTTAATACTTCTGTTACTATCCTAAATCCAAATTTAGTGGAGAATGGTTTAAAACAGTTATTTATGTAATTAGGAAGAACGATTATTATGATACCGGTCTGAATATCAGTTAAATGGACACACATCGTCACACATGCTGTAAGCCTTCAAGAACACAAGTAAGCTTGCGAGTAAGCGCGATCGTGTATGTATATTAAATTGGACAAAAAATATACCTTTATTATTATTTTTTTATATACTAAAAATGTTGTTAAGGGTCACAAAAATAAAATATTGTGAAGATTTAAGCTCTTAATTATGATTAATTAGAGGTCCTCTTCTTTAAATTAGTTTTAATTTTTGTTTTTTATTTTTTTGTCAAAGCTCCCTAACAATTAAGGTTAAAAAATTTATATATCTTTAGAGCATTAAATTGACTACAAAATACGTCCTATTGAAAATTTTCGCCAGACAAACCGTTTTCATATAACAAAGCTTTAAAGATTGATATTATTTTTAGATTTATCTTTTTTATTTTGGAACTTTGTAACTAACCAAAAAATAAAAATATAGAAAAAAACAACATATAATTTTAAAGGGAATCTAATAATCTTCCAAAAATGTCTTCTAATGGTTTTAAATAAAATCGTTCTTTTATAGGATATTTTCAATTTAATTTAAACAAAAAAAAATAAATAAATTACTGTTTTCTTCACTGTTAAACTAAGTTTTTTCACTCATTGGAACAAATTAATGTATTACATTATCGAAAATCAAAATATACTTAATCCTATTGTTTAAAATATCTTAATTTCATAATACCTCCAAACCTATTCTAGGTGAATAGCTATTTGTCATACGAAAACGTAGATTTACTGTCTTTGAGTAAGTGCAACTCGCACGGATCACCATTTACCTTTCATATAACTTACAGGATTAAAAGCAGTACTCGTGAAAGATGAATAGCATTCCGTATTCGTCCCATAATATACCATTTTTATAAAGACCGTTAAAAGAAAACATCCTGCTTTTCCATGTTATTAACCACGATCTTCCCTTCAGACCAGTTTTGCCTACCTTATAGGACTGGCGGCTAGCGACACCAATTTCACTAACCAGAACTAACTAAAACGTAAAGTTTTCTAACTTTGAAGTTACATGGCAATTTTTGTCCGTTTTTTTGTCGAAAGTCCTGTAGAGTCTGACCGTGGTAATTTTTTATTACCTGCTTGGTCTAAATCTATTTATGAATTAGCGAAAAAAGAATTGACATAATTCTTAAGTGGATCTATAAAGTGTGTATTAGTCGCAGGTTTAATTAAGAAATTTAAAAGATAAGATTTAAGTAACCAGAACTAACCATGACAACAAAAGGTAATTTGTTACTTGATATTACTCGAATATAGTGGTAAGATATTAAATCCTGCTGGTAAGACGCTTTGTCACAATGTTATTTACCATTACTCATTACAGTTGACAAATTCCTGTAAGGCAGGCGATACCGGTCTAAGGAGAGGGTCGTGACGGGTAACATAGAAAAGCAGCATGTTTTTTTACCTGTTTTTTAAGGAAGTAAAATACTTTGTAGAATACATCAAGACAGTTTTTTTCTTGCGGTTGATAACATACAAAGCTACTTCTCTCAAATTTATGCTTGTATTTAGTAAATGCAACTTCAGTAGAACATAGGCGTCAAGATTTAGATGTATAAAAAGAAGACACTTGGTTTCTATGTTATTTACGACAACGCATTACAGCCTTATTGATAAGTTTCTGTAAAATAGGCAAAACAGGTTTTAGGGGAGGGTCGTGGTCAATAACATAAAAAGTAGGATGTTTTTTATTTTTAAATACCTTTAAAGGGAAAAAATACTTTGCATAATACGCTAAGCCATTGAAAAATTTTTCGTTGTGCTTTAAAACAATAGGTAATTCCTTTTTACAAAATTAACGATGGCTGTAGCTTATAGGGGTGCATTTTAGGCCCTATGTTTATAAGACACAAAAGTCCAATTTTGACTTCAAAAGATGCTTTAACAATATTTGTAGTAAATTTTTAAATACGCTGTATAACCATGCTAGTACTGCACTATTTTTAACATCAATGTTATAATATTTTTTAAAACAAAAGTTGTAAGATGTTTAATTTAATTATTAATTAAAATTTAGTAATTTAATAACCGCCCTTAAATACCTATTTTCAGTGGAAAAGGTGTTTGACACAGCTCATATTGTTGACACAGCACAAAGTTTTTAGTAATTTAACAAATTAGACCTATATAAAGAAAAATTTACGACCTTGCTCTTTACAATTTGTTTCTTAATAAATTTTATTTAATTAAATGAAAATAAATATTTTTATATTTTTTTTGTGAAAAAAGAATAAATAAGCTTAATATAACACCAACTTGTGTTAAAAGTATAAAAATAAAAGAAATTTAAATATATATTAAGATTAGATAAAAACAACACGTACAAATAAGGATTGTTTTAAAAATGTCATGTAGTGTACAAAAAAATTGTAGTCAATTATTTTAATAATTATTTTTAATTTATTAAAAACCTTAGTATAAAAAAACTAATAGACCATAAAAAACTCATCTTGATTACAAATTATTATATTTTTTAAACTAAAGTTAAAAAGTTAAGTTTTATTATTGTCACTATAAACTTAAATCGTTTTTTTACTGACAGTATTAACTATAAGGCATTACGATTTTTAAGTATCTCAGAAATTTTATTCTAATAAAAATACAATAATTCTAGTACTTACCCAAAGTTAAAAAAATAATAATATTGTTAAGAGAGATAAAAGAGGAGCTTAGGCTTCTTTACGGCTTATAACATACATAGTAATATTCAGATCATATTGCTCTAAGTTATAAGGTAAATAAAAATATGAATATCATACTGCTCTAAGCTGTGATGACAAATTTATATGTTTTCTTAACTTCAATAAAATAGCAATTATAGAACATTTCTACCTAAACAAAAAGAGTTTGTTTGTTTATTCTACTGTGTGTCCCAAAAGAAGTTACAAGGGGAACAATGGAACAAAAATTTTGAATTTTAAAACGATATTTTGGGAAAACTGGTCGCATGGGTCAAAACCAAGAAATACAAAATTTAACCACAATGGACAATATACAGGGCAAGTTATTATTTAAAATATAATAAATTCCCGGAAGTAAAAGTGCTTTTATTTTTGAAAATAGACTTCATTGGTTAGGTAAATGTAGATAATTAAATTTTATGTCAAAATTTGCATACGTATACATAATACATACATTACAACTTAAAAATGGGCAAAAGAAAGCTAAATTTAAAATTAAACCTTATAATTTTTGCCATTGCCATCTCCCTTTTGCCAAGTTTTTTAAAAACTGTTAATGCGTAATGTAAAAAATAAAAAACCACAAAAATTTTTTTTTACTTTAAGATTTTTAAATTTTAAATCTGACATGTAATGTAATTTTTAGCAACATTTACTTTTACAATTTTGTCCGATTTTTACAAATTACTTTACTCTTGGTAATTTTCTTATTTTTAGTTATAACTCGCCCTGTATATTACCAATCGTAGTAAAATTTTTGTATTTATTAGTTTATAAAGTGTTAAAATTTAAAAAAATTGTCCCCTTGTAACACATATCCTAAGACACATTGTATGTAATATATAAATAAAAAAATCCAAGTCAAGATTGAAAAAGGATTAATTTTAGACTAAACAAATAAATTCGTCATTTACTAGGAGTTACCTAAATAATTAAAAAAAGCAGTTGCAATAGCCGTTAAAGAAATACTAAATAGGAATATGAACATCATATAGTTCTCAGTTATAAAATAAATAAAAATTTAAATATCACATTGCTTTAAGTTGTGGTGCCAAATTTATATGTTTATTTTTTAGATTGCAATTGCAATTTGTAGAAATTATTGAAAATTGGTAACAATAAAAAATATACAATGCGCCTAAAAAGATGGGGTCGACACTAATAGAGGTGATAGAGTGAGTCAAAATAATGTAAGTACTTTATGTAAAAAAGTTTTATCGTCCTTTGTTAGAAAGTAATTAACCTACAAAATTTAAATAGTAAAAAAAACTTTCTTTTAATATAACCTTTAAACTATTGCCACAGTAGCAACAATATTTGGGCAACCAAATTACCTTATACCAATGCTTCTTTCTGTAAGTAACCGTACCGTTTTTATAAAATCATATTATAAAAACATACATACAGTATAAGTATATATAAGTAATTGTCTATTATTAAAAATCACCAAAAAATGTTAATTTGGTTAATACGGAGTTATGTGTATTATAAAATAAAGTTACCCTTATAATTTACTATATCACTTTTCCGGACACCCTGTATGGTTAACGTGTTACATAAACTTAGAAAAAAATTATGAGAAGTGTTTTAACCCAAATTTTTATTTATTCCTAGAAACAGTTAAATTTAGCTAAGCTTATCTTGCTAAAATTTAAAATTTAAACTTAAATTTAGTTTTGTAAGAATATAGAAAAGGTAATTTTTTAAACTTTAGGTTTATTAAAACGTTTTTTTTTCTTTAGTCATCCTGGCTATTTGAAAATATGTTAGTTTAAAAATGTTATGTAGTATTTTATACTAGCAACTTAAAATTTCTTTACATATTAATTTTAAATATTTAAATAAATAATTTTGGTTTTTGCCTTCAAAAAGTTAGTTTATAACTAAACAAATAAGTTTTCAACTTACCATAAGTTATTTAAAGAAAAAAATGTAAAAACAACAGTTGCACAAGCAGTAAAAGCGGCAGAACTATGAGCGCACTATTTTACACACGCAGAAAGCTGGAGCGATAAGCTAGGAAAGCCTTTTCGCGACGCAGCGTTTCGAGGCGCGTTGGCAGGATACTGGCTAGGATCAGAGCAAAACGTTTACAGGACGCCCGAACGCAGTTTCTGGAGTCAGCAGGAGCATGAAACAAGCAAGATCCTGTGAAACAATTATAATGCTGTGTCCAAAGGGTATTTCATGGTTGCTGTAGGGTTGGTTACAGTTTAATGTGCTACGCAATAATTAAGATTCATGCTTGTGGGTCATGTACGACAGCAAAGATGTAATTAGTTACTGTCATGCTACAGCTATATCCTGCCATAATTCTGTTATTTAATAAGTGGTATAATTAGTAAAGACATTATTTCTTGAATTAAATCTTTAATGAATTACATAACTGTTTTAGTTTCAATTTTTAAATCAATTTTCTTTTAATTATGACACGACACATAGCCTAAAATTTGAAAGTTTTTATTAATATTTTTGAAATTCCAAAAAATAAACAATTTTTTTGTGTGTGTGATTTTTAACCTATCTCCAGAATCTTGGATAAAATTGCTAAAGTCGAAAAATAACTAATACAAAAAGGGAAATATAATATTTAAAAAAAATAATAAATTATTTTGTATCAAAACAAGAACGCAGTATTGCAAAAAATATAACTAAAAATGGAAAACAAGGCAGTTACTCATTTTTGGAGTAATCAATAATTTGTTGTAATAATTTTGGTTGTAAAAACGTATAAAATAAACCCATAATTTACTACAATTACACAGGTAATGGTAGAGTAATGGATGTATCAAATATTTTTATAATTTGTTTATTGGCTTAGTTTTTACAAAGAACAAAAATTCGGCTAATTATTCGGTAACAAAAAATAGTTTGTTTCTTTTTTAACTGACTTTAAAAACGGGGATCAATTCGCCTGTATGTTTTTTTATGTATATTACGCAATTACTCCAAAGATAATAAATTATTTTGTATAAAAACAAGATCGCAAAGTCTTGCAAAAAATGTAACTAAAAATGGAAAACAAGACAGTTACCCATTTTTTGAGTCATCAATAATTTTTATAATAATTATAAATCATAATTTTGATTGTAAACGTGTAAAAATAAACCCATAATTTACTACAATTACATAGGTAATGGTAGAGTAATAGATATATCAAATATTTTAATAATTTGTTTAGTGGCCTGGTTTTTACAAAAACAAAAATTCGGCTAATTATTCTGTAACAAAAAATAGTTTAGTTTCTTTTCTAACCTCTTTAAAAACGGGGAGGTTCTCAATTTGCCTGTATGTTTTTGTGTATATTACGCCAATACTTCGGCGTTTCTGGAGCGATTTTAAAAATCCTTTTTTGTTTAAAAGAGTGTACTTCCGCGGTGGTTCCATAAAAAAATTAGTCAGAATCGCAAAAGATAAAGGTACTAGAACTAGTTTTTCTCTCTGTTGTACGTTGTTCGTACGGCAAAGCTGCCTCTAGGTTGGGGGCGCATTCAGAGTCGATAACCTTGGAGCGAAATAAACCTTTTACCGAACTAAAATGGGTACAAGTAGTGTTTTCTAGACTATATATATATATACAGGTCTGGAAAATCGTTATCGAACCATTGGGATT